>CAUYRH010075037.1:0-49728 GCA_963574655.1 Perodicticus potto
CCTTGATCACACTAATGAACATAGCTATGATTTAATAATAAAAAAATGAAAAAAAAGACAGACAAATGGCTAAACAAACATATGAAAAAAATGCTCATTGCCCCTAATTATTAGAGAAACGCAAATCAAAACCACTCTGAGATATCACCTAACCCCAGTGAGAATGGCCCACAACACGAAGTTCCAAAGCTGCAGATGCTGGTGCAGATGTGGAGAGAAGGGAACACTTTCACGTTGCTGATGTGACTGCAAACTAATACAACCTTTTTGGAAGGAAGTATGGAGAAACCTCAAAGAACTCAAATTAGACCTCCCATTTGATCCTGCAATCTCATTACTAGGAATCTACCCAGAAGAAAAAAAAATCATTTTATCATAAGGACACTTGCACTAGACTCTTTATTGCAATTCAATTTACGATTGCCAAAATGTGGAAGCAGCCTAAATGCCCACCAACCCAGGAATGGATTAACAAGCTGGGATACACGTATGTTATGGAATACTATTCAGCCATTAAAAACAGATGGAGACTTTACATCTTTTGTATTAACCTGGATGGAGGTAAACTCATTCTTCTTAGTAAAGCATCACAAGAATGGAGAAGCCAGAATCCAATGTGCTCAATTCTAATATGAAGGCAGTAGATGAGCTAATATGGGGGTGAGGGTAGGGGAATGAGGGCTGGGGAAGAGGAGGAGGGCGGGGGATGGGGGGTCACAGTGTATGGCACAACTGTTGGGGGCAGGGCATAATTATAAAAGAGATTTTACCTAACAAATGCATTCAGTATAATTTAATTCCTTGTACTGTCAATGAATCCCAAACAACAATGATAATAATAATAATAAAAGATTATGGGGCAGTGCCTGTGGCTCAAAGGAGTGGGGCACTGGCCCCATATAGCAGAGGTGGTGGGTTCAAACCCAGCCCCAACCAAAAAACTGCCAAAAAAAAAAAAAAAAGATTATGGCAGGTGGTCCCCAGGTAAGGGAAGCACACACAAAAAAGTCCTATTGCATGTAATATATCATACTATTACTATACTATTACTATACACATAAATATAACTGTTTTTCCTTTGTTTTGTTCCGGTTTAAAATATCCTTTTTATTTAAGTGTAGCACTTTAGTTTTACCTCCAGGTTTCTGGAAAAAGGAAGGAAGGGAGGGAGGGGGGAAGTTAGTTAGGAAGTTAGGAAGGAAGGCTAATGCCAGTATAAAGATGGGCCCGATAAATCATGATAGTTGGTAGAAAAGGTGATAAAAGGTCCCTTGCCAGGGGGATCTAATCAAGAACTCTGAATCATATGCTTTTGGTTATAAGGTGAAGGCCACAGATTTTTAAGGCTCTTTTACTTTGCTATTTGCTTCTAATTGAAAGAATGTGTCTCTGATAAGTACAGAGAATTCTCATTATCTGAACTTCCATCTCAGCCCTTGAGGAAGGTTGCTCAGCTAGTGACCTTTAGCCTGTTTGTTTCATCAGCACACTTTCTAGTGGCTGCATATGGCGACCAAAGCAATCCACAAGGGTGTACAGTCTTTGTAAGGGACTTAAATATACCTAGCCCAGTATCCACTGCATATGTGCACTTCTAGCCCGAGCCAGTGATCAATCAGAAGCACCTGGCAAAAGTTTCCATCTCGGTACAGTTCTAAAAGTCCTGCTGCATTATTTTTATACTGAAGTGAAATATATTACCAGCAACTGGTAGTTCTTGTATTGCCCCCAAACCACAAATACAAATGTTTTTATCTCTTCTTCCACAAGACCTCAGGTGCCCTACATTGGTTTCATACTCTGCCCCCACCCCCCCCCAGTTTACAGTCTGCCCCAAATTCTTTAATCTGTGCCGTAAACAATATGATGTGATCTTCCCTCAAAAACTTGACATTTTGCTCTGATATCCCCATGTGAGTTTAAATGTAGCACTCAAAAGTGCCTTCCTCACCACCTAAAATGAAAACCAAACCACATCACTCTCTTACTTAGAAGCCACAATTGTTTTTAATTCACCTTCAGGATAAAGGATAAACTCCTGACTGTCATAAAAATACCCATAGTGTGGCTCTGCTAATCTCTCGTAACACCCTATGTTATTGAGCCTATGCAGAAAATCCTTTTCTTTCCTCTGCACGCCTTTGCAAAGACTGTGCTCTTCCCTTTTGACACGAAGAAGCCTCCCAACTCAAGACTGCTCCTTTGAATAAGTCTTTCTTCATTGAGCCAGGGTTAGTTTCTGTTTTATATATTTCCACCACACCTGGCTTTCTTCATTCCTGCCATTGGAATAAAGTCATATGAATGCTATAACCCAGCTATAGCACACGAGTTTGGGGAAAGGGGCAAAGGAGGGGAGGGGACAGGAGGGGGGAGGTTTGGGCAGAGTGAGGGTAATTGGTGGGGCCACACCTACGGTGAATCTTAGAAGGGTATAGGTGAAACTTACTAAATGCAGAATACAAATGTCTTCATACAATAACAAAGAAAATGCCCTGAAGGCTATCTTAAACAGTTTGATGAAAACATTTCAGATTGTATATGAAACCAGCACATTGTACTCCTTGATTGCACTAATGTACACAACTATGATTTAATAATAATAATAATAATAAATGAAGATAGAAAAAAAGAAAGTTTCTTTTCCTGTCTCCCTCCCAAAGATCTGTGCACGAATAAAGCATGAATTCTTTGAGACTAGGCGCTGACCCTTCAACTCTCTCTTCTCTTTCTGTATCAGCCTTGAAATAAAAAAGCGTAAGTTAAATGGACCACTTAAACCAGCAGTTGGGAAGTGACAAGGACCACCTACATAGAGCAGATTTTAATGGACTGAAGACTATGTAAACACTTGGATCTTCACATGGTCTGCTGTTGATAAATAACCCTAGTCTACTAGGCCATTTCATCAGGTTGGTCCAAAGAAACCCTCTTGTAAGGAAACACTTAAATCACCCAAAGGGATGGCTTTTATCAGGAGTTTCTGCTCAGAGAAAAGAGATGTCATGGTTCAACGAATGTAGGGTGGTTAACATGTATCTTTTTGGTCCCCAAAACCATGTATTAAAAATGGAAGGCAAGGCTCAGTGCCTGTGGCTCAATGGGCTAAGGCGCCAGCCACGTACACCTGAGCTGGCAGGTTTGAATCCAGCCCAGGCCCTTCAAACAACAATGACGGCTGCAACCAAAAAAAAAAAAAAAAATGGCCCGGCGTTGTGGCGGGCGCCTGTAGTCCCAGCTACTTGGGAGGCGGAGGCAGGAGACTTGCTTGAGCCCAGCAATTGGAGGTTGCTGTGAGCTGTGATGCTACAGCACTCTATCCAGGGTGACAGCTTGAGGCTCTGACTCAAAAATAAATAAATAAATAAATAAATAAGTAAATAAATAAATAAATAAATAAGGAAGGCAAGCTTGGAACTGAAAGGAATAAAGCTATATTGGGGATAAGCCAATCACACCCTGCTTTCTCCTCCTTTTTATTTTTAACTGACAAAGTCAGCGTGATCTTCACTCCCAGGATTTTGAACAGTTCTGAATATACTTCATGAATACAAGGTTAGCAAGATTAAAAAGAAAGACTAAGTTAGGGTCAGCAGGAGAATGACCATTCCCTAAATAGGTGTGGGGTGGCTTCCAGGGTTGACAGTTTGATTATGGGATAATGAACTCAGAGAAAGCACATTTAGATCAACTTTTAGAAATGGAAGAAACTAAAAGCTTTTTTATTTTGACCCAAAGGAGGACAGCAAAGGTCAGGACAAAAAAAAATTGAAAGGATGTATAAATAAGTGTCTGTGCATCTAACAACCCTGTGGAAAAATCTCTATCACATTTTCCACCTCCATCTCTGTACTCAAATAGTTATTCTTCCAGAAATTCCAAATTCTTCATAAACTGGCACCTTCCAGACTCCAAATCAAGTGGCATGGGAGTGCTTCAAAAATGTGAGGATACGCAGATTCCACATTCAGAGATTCTATTTTCTTTGGTCTCAAATGGGACTCAGGCATGGATATTTTTAAAAGCTCCGGGGTGATTTATAAAGTGTTTCCAGCATTAAGAGGTGATGCCGCCGGCCACAGCTCAATTCTGTCTTTTGCTTGTACCATAAACAGCAGTGTTTTTCACGTAGCATGTAAAGATGTGATATCTGCCTTTATGAAATGACTTAAATGGGAATGAAAATTTTGTCTGTCAGCTGGCTCTGACTCCACTCTTGTTTTTGCTTAGTCACTGAGTACCATCAGAAAATAACAATGACAAATAGCCAATGGTGATGATGACGGTGATAATTGCCATCGTGCATTGAGAACCTGTTCTAAGTACTTCACAACAGTACCTTTAGTTCTTGAAATAAAGTTGTGACTTAACTACTCCTACCATCCTTTACAGATGAGGAAACAGAGACCCTGAGAAGTTGAAACATTCCTCTAAGATCACAGAGTTTGTAAAAGAGTAGATTATGCTCTGTGAAATCAGCAGTCCACGTTGAAACATCACTTCGATTAGTGATCAATATGGTAGTAGATAGATGAAGGGGAGAAGGGCATGGGCTCAGATGCTCACACACCTGCTTTCAGCTTGTCCTACAAGATATGGGACCTTACACAGAGTATCTAAACTCTTTGCCTTGAAATTTTCTATCTGTTTAAACAGGGATTTTAATAGTGTCACCTTCACAGTGGGTGAACTAAGGCCCAGAATAGCTAAATAACTTAGCAATAGCGACTCCCAGAGATAGGTGGCAGAAAAATTTAAACCTAAATATCTGGTCTATAGGTTCATTTCCATTTTCCCCGGTATCTCTTATTCAGGAGCCAGATTTGAAGGGCCTTATATACTCTGGTAAATAACTGACACTCTGTGTGAGCTGCGACCCAGTACAGAGAACACACCAGGAATATGTAGGGCTCAGCCCAGGAGCTTACACTAGCAATGAGTTAACTACAAACTCAGTGGGAGTCCTCTTTTGTTAGTGTATTTTCTGGAAAGCACACGGAGCCTACCTGCGACTTCGCAATCTGTAGATCCTGGCACAAGAGTCTACAGTTTGTGAGGTCAAGGACACCTCTAGAGTCAGACAGATGTTTCTTTTTGCTCCACGTGGTACAACACAACATGAGGAGGTAAGTCATTGTCCCTACCACAAGGAGACCCTGCATTCTCGCCTCTGCGCTATCTGACTGACCTGCTTTCTGCACTATATGCAATTGGTCTTCGTTATTTTCTGAAAAGTAATGAACCACAGGCAGGACAAGGGGGCTGATAAAGGGGGCATACAGTTTATCTGCAATCCCATCTATAGCTCCATTCATCTTCAGGGCATCAGCTCAGCAACTACAGTTTGTGGCTAAACAGTAATTTAACTGTTTAACAATTAAAACCCAATTATCTTCTTTTATTAAGCACAAGGCATTTCACTTTGGTCCGAATGAGATGATTTGGCATTCGATACTCTAGCATGCTAGTAGTACATGGTCCTATTGAAAATAAATTGAAATTCTCTTTTATTGTATTTGCTGTTCTTCTGAGGCCACTGATTTCCTAACTATCTTTTCAATATATCCAACTCAAGATCTGAAAATTAAAATAATATTTACCTTATGAAGACTCTATATATCTACTGAGAGTTAATGCAATTGGCTCTTGCCATGCTCCAGGCATTGTTGCATACATTCCTGAGATTGTCACAGCAGTTCTTCCAGGAGACAGCATCATCAGCCTCATTTTCAGATAACTAAGCAGCAGAGGAAAAGGAGTTGCCTAAAGTCACACAGCTAAAAATTTATTTTAACCACTAGGTGACATTAGTTTTTACATAACTGCCTTGCTATCAATATGAAATATAAACCATTTTTTTTTACTATTTGCATTTTAGATAGATGGGGTGCAAAGAACTGGCATAGGGTTCTTAGGCTATCTTTGAGATGGTAAACATGTTAGGCAGGTTCAGAAGTGATTTGTTTGCGTATGCTAACTGGGAAGGACCAACGTCCTTAGAATGGGAGTAAAGATGAGGCCAGAATTCTACCATCCCAGATCAGGACTCTGCTATTCAGGCTTTACTATAAACATGTTATTGCCATGAGAGATTGGTATAAACCCACAGTTTTCTTCCCTGTATCAAATAGAAGAAATAAACTATGTCATGCATATCCTCAGAGGTGTGAAAGACCAGTTGAAATATTTACCATTTCTTCAAGATATGTTCTATAGGGCTCCAGAATTTCAGGATGGGGTTGAGAACAATCAGTGCCCTGCACACAATTTCTCTTCTCCAACCAGTACAGTGATTCTCCCATTTCTTATATATTTTGCATGCGAAAACTTGTTTTGATGTGTATAATAATTAAGGGATGTTTATTACTCCGAAGAGTTATTATAGAAAGTTAGTCATATTTTCATTTATAGAGAAGCAGAATAATAAAAAAGAAAAAAAAAGAACAAAACACAAAACAAACAAACAATAAACCCACACTGACTCTGACATCAGAGAGATCAGTGCTTGCCTTCTGTATTAGTCAGGGCTTTTGTTAAAACAGAATGAATATATAGCCTATATATTATATTATTGTTGTGAGAAATTGGTCCACGTAATTATGGAAGCTAAGTCAGCCCCAAATCCACAAGCTTGAAACCCTGGAAAGCCAATGGTCTAGTTCCAGATTGAAAGTTGACAGGCTCAAGGTCAAGATGGAGAGAATGTTTCAGTTCAGTTCAGAGCACAGACAAGATCTGATGTCCCAGCTCAAGGTAATCATGCAGGAGGGGGTTCTACTCACTTCCAGGAAGGTCAGGAGTTTTATTTCATTCATTTCTTCATGTGATTGGACAAGCCCATCTGCATGAAGGAGGTCAATCTGCTTTACTCAATCTACCAATTCAAATGTTAAGCTCACACAGAAAAACCCTGACCCCACCCCCACCCCAGACAACGCTTGACTCATTGTATAGGCACTCCATGAGCCAAGTCTGGCTGACACATAACATTGATCGTCACACTTTTCTATTCTGCTACTTACTGAGATGAGTCACTTGAACTATTTACTTATCAACAAAAAGGGGGTTGGAAACCACATCACATAGGTTTTTGAAGACTATTGTGCCATTGTCTATGAAGTGTCTTTTACTATATGAATGATATCTATTTGTGTTCTTCATTATTTAAAGTAAATGCTCCTCCATCTGTAGAGTGAGAATAATTTAGCTATCACAAAAGTGAGTAAATGTGAAAGTATAAAGAATAACACAGAGATATTTACAACCTGGATAAGTCTATAAAAAGAGTCCTGATTCTCATGTTTCCCTATTCAGAGGACCATAGGAATGTCAGAAACATTTTGATACAAACACACACACACACACACACACACAGAGTTTGCCATGGCAACAGGCATTATAGTTCAGGCTTCCCATGAAATAATGCTTTGATATCCATCATTTTGTCAGCCTCACTTTATGTTTTCCAACAAAAGAAAAATGCATTAAATAATACATTATAACTATATGCTCTGCCAATTTGTTGCATCTATATATCACATTCATACCATTTTTTTGCCACACTTGCATTTGATTTAGAAAACTGTATTGGTTATCAATTACTGTTCAATAAATTAGTATACACTTATTAGTTTCAAATAGCTCACACCGATTATCTCAGTTGGCATGGGACAAGAATCTTGGCATGAGGTGGCTAGTTCCTTTACATGGCTTCAATCAAGGAGTTAACAAAGGCCGTTGGTCTCATCCAAAGGCTTAACTGTGGATGGATCGATTTCTAAGCTCATTGAGGCTGCTGGCAGAATTGATCACTCATGAGTGTAGCACCGAGGTAAGTAGGTCTTTGATGGTAATTTCTTGTGGGTCACGCTCAGGACCTATCTCCTACCATACCATGCTACAAACTTCTCCCCCAAAGCAGTTCTCACCATGACAGCTTACTTGTACAATGCCATTAGGAGAGCAAGAAAGATGAATGTGGACAATTGAGTCTCATCTACTGTAATTTGATCATTGGGTGGCACCTTATAAATCTTTGCCATATAACGCAACATAATCAGGAGAGGGACATTCCGTTACCTTTTCCATGGGTTAGGGCTAGGAACAAGTCACGGTTCCTGCCCATCTTCCAGATGAGGGGATCACACAATCCCTTCTGCTCTGAATGTCAGAAATCAAGAATAACAAGGGTTCATTTCGGGGTATATCCTTGACATAAATGGAGCAGAAATACACATAGCTTTATAAAAATATAAAATGGAATTTACTTTTAATTATTTATTAAGAGATTTAATTCCTTGATTGTAAGTTAACAGTGTGTGCAAGGTACTTATATCCCTGTTAGACACAGAGGCTTGAAGGAGCCTCTTTTCCATGGTGACACAAGTATAAATTTTTTTTTTTGCAGTTTTTTTTGGCCAGGGCTGGGTTTAAACCTGCCACCTCCAGCATATGGGGCCAGTGTCCTATTCCTTTGAGCCAGAGATGCTGCCCTATGCAAATGTAATTTTAATTGCCATGTCAAAATATGAATTTATATACATGTACATATATAGTCAGTTCTAGCAAAAGTTAAAACATTCAATAAATGATATGGTAGATTCCTAAAAATACTCTTCTCCCAATGCCACAGTTCTCTTGGGCACCGATTGTCTAATTTCAGTCCCCTTTATGCATGGCATGGGATACAAACACTACATGTTTATTTTGTCATAATTCAACATCCCTTTAAGAAAAGAAAGCACTCATTCCTTCTTTAAAATGATATCACCACAACTTGGTAAAAATTTCAGTCTTTGGTGGTGCCTGTAGCTCAGTGGGTAGGGCGCCAATTACATATGCCGAGGCTGTCAGGTTTGAACCCAGTCTGAGCCAGCTAAAACAACAACAACAACAAAATAGCCGGGCTTGGTGGTGGGTACCTGTAGTCCCAGCTACTTGGGAGGCTGAGGCGAGAGAATCACTTAAGCCCAAGAGTTTGAGGTTGCTGTGAGTTGTGATGCCACAGCACTCTACCGAGGGTGACAAAATGAAACTCTGTCTCAAAAAAATAAAAAAAATCAAACTTTGTAAATGCAACTGCCAAACAATTCCATACTAAAACATTGTTGTTGAATAAAGCTGTTTACCTACTGCAAACTAAGATAATTTGGCTTGGTTGGGATGTATAATATTTATACCTTTTTACTTCCGTCTTTGTATTTTTCTATGTGGTTTTAATTTTGTGTAATGAGCTTGTTATTCAACATCACAAGAAACTAATTATCATTAAATAATTACATTACGTGATACAAGGAAGGAAAAATATGTTCACAACTCACACAGTTGTTAAAACAAAAACAAACCCTGAAATATTTAGTACTGCTGACCAGTTTACATGCTGACTCCAGGCGGGCAATGTTAATACGGATTTATAATGATGCTGATGGGCCCATGTCCAGCACAAGTTTTGAGGTTCCCCTGTTGCTAGGTCAGGGATGTTTATGGATGACTGCATCTGAGCCATAAACCACACAGTGACACATAATACAAATGAAGAGAGCAAAAAGGAATCCTCAAGTGCAAATCACAGTCTAAAATGAAAACAATAAAACTTAATTTGAAAATCCTGGATGCTTGGAAGTATATTTCTCAATCTGTTTCCCAGAAACACTGGACCCCCCTGTTTACAATCAAACACTTGGAAATCCTAAACCAGAATGTGGTCATGTAGCAACAATCTCCCAGCACTGACATTTCCAGGACCCTGTTTGCTTTCTCTTTCTTTATTACTTTAATTTGTTACTGTTGCCTGAAATGTAAGTGGGACACATTTAGAAACAAGTAATAAACTTTGTACATTGAATAAACTATCTAGTTACTAACTGGGAAAGATGGCTTAGAGGGAAAGCTGGACTAGACAGAGAATGAAGAAATGCTTTGAAAAGCAACACCAGGTGCTCCATATTAGTCGCATACAATATGATAAAACCACACTTGGAGGACACGTGTACCCTGTGTTGACATTGGATTTGAATTACGAAGGCTTTCGGGATGGTCGTTTGATTTCCTAATGGGGCTCTTCTGCACCTACCAAGTTTGCACACAAGATATGTAGCACAGACACACATGCACACTACCACACAAACACACAGAATTGTGACATTAGCGGCATGTGCATGGTATAAGGATGAGATTCCACCTGTCCCATTTAAATTAGCCAAAAGCAAGAACCATAACAAACAATGATAATGCCACCGCTTGGAAGAAGGAGAGAATTATTTTCTAAAATATATGCTACATAGTTGGGATGCCCAACTTTGAAGCATAAACTTATTTCAATCAATCATTTTGACTTCCAGTTTGCTTTTAAAACTTTATTTATTTATTTATTCATTTTTCGCAGTTTTTGGCCGGGGCCGGGTTTGAACCCACCACCTCCAGTATATGGGGCCGCTGCCCTACTCCTTCACTAAGCCGTAGGCGCCACCCTTTAATCTTTATTATTAAACATAGGCTTATAAATTTAAACTAAAAGTGGTTGAATATTACTGACTGTCTTCACAGATATCAATTGTCAAAGAGTGGCGAGTTACTTGCTCCACAAATAAAAATTATATTACTCATTTATATAATTATTTTTGGTTATATTCTTACTGTTAATTGGGCAACATTCATTTTTTTGTCCTCATTAATGTCATGGTATGTTACTTCTAATTTCATGTTTCCTATATTCCTTTTTCAGAAAAACCAGTCAATCCACTTTGGGTAATAAATCAGAGAAAAGAAAATAAGATCTATAAAATACAGCTAATGTATTAAACGATTTGAATTTAATAAACTTTAATGAATACATGTCTTAGGGTTAGCTTTAAGTGCCCATGTTTTCTTTTTTCTTCATCTTTATAACATTTAGATAAGTGAATATTGATTATCATAAAATTCACAAACTTAAAGTATACAATTCAGGGGATTTTATTATATTCACAGAGTTGTACAGCCATCACCACAGTCAGATTTTTTATCTCCCCAAAAAGAAACCTTACCCATGCTAACTTACTGTTCACCTATCTTTGTGCTTCATAGTCTGAGGCAAATGACAATCTTTCTATTTCTACCTATTTGCCAAATCTGAAGAATTCATATAAATTGAATTATAAAAGAGGTAGGATTTTTTTTTTTTTTAACCTATGGAAAACACACCTATGGTGTGTGGTTATCTGTTCTCACTTAGCCTCAGATCACCAAGATTTGTTCATGTTGTGGCAAGGATCAGTACTTTATTTCTTTTAATTGGCAAATAAGATTCTATTACATGTATATACCAATTTCCTTTATCCACTCATTGATTAATGGGCATTTGAGTAGGCTCCATTTTTTGGCAATTATGGATAATGCTGTCATAAATATTCAGGTATGTATTTTGGGGTAAACACGTATTTTCATTTCTCTTGGATATATACTAGGAGCAAAACTTCTGGGTCGCATGGAAACTCTAAGTATAAACTTCAGAGGAAAGGCCAGATGGTTTTCCAAAGCAAATTCATTGTTCCATATTTCCATAGCAGTGTATGAAGGTTTGAATTTCTCCACGTCCTTATCAACACTTAGGTGTGTGTGTTTGGTCATCGCTGTCCTAATGGTGTGAAGTGGTCCCTTTTTGTGGTTCTGATCTGAATTTCATTGAGTTAATAATGTTAGCATACAGCACCTACGTGCCTGTCCTGTGTTTACTGCCCTTTTGAACACCATCTATGAAGAAATACCTTTTCAAATCCTTTGTCAAATTTTTAATTGTGCTGTCACTTTATTATTGACTTGAAAAAGTATTTTATGTATCCTACACACAAATTTCATATCAACCTTTCTAGGTATAGAATTTACAAAGACCTCCTCTTCTCATCCTGCAGTTCACCCTTTAACTGTTAATGTATCCTTGGAGCACAAACTTTTTAAAAATGAAGTCCAATTTCTCTCTTTTTTATCTTTTACTGTTTTGTTCTTTTAGTGTCACACGTGAGAAGGCATTGCCTAAGCCAGAAGAAAAAATATTTACTTATAAATTTTCTTCTAAGAGATTTATAGTTTTAGCTCTTACACTTAGATCTGTATTCTATTCTGAGTTGATAACTTGTGCCCACTGTTGGAAGGGTCTAATTTTATTTTGCATGTGGCTATCCAATTCTGCCAACAGCATTTGTGAAAAGAGTTAGTCTTTCCCATTGAATTAATTTAGCACCTTTTTTCAAAAATGAACTGATTATAAATAAGGGTGTTTATTTCTGGTTTCAATTATATTTCATTGAACTACATGTCTTTCCATATTTCAGTACTCAGCTGTTTTGATTGCTTTTGCTTTGCAGTAAGTTTAAAAATTGTAAAGTATGAATAAAAGTTTTTTCTTTTTAGGATTATTTTGACTATTCTTGGTCGTTTAAATTTGCATGGATTTTACTATCAGCATGTCAGTTTTTTTTTTTTTTTCAAAAAAATGCCAGCTGACATTTAGATAAGGATTTCATTGAATATATACATGAATTTGGGAAGTATTTTCATCTTAACAGTAATAACTTCTAAGTCATAAACATGAGATGCCTTTTCATCTGTTTAGATTTTAATTTGTTTTAAAACCTCTTCTATTTTCCAGAATATAAGTTTTGTACTTCTTTTGTTAAATTGAATTCTAAGAATGGTATTAATTTTGATACTACGAAAGCAGAATTACTGCTTTAATTCGTTGATAATTTACTAAGATATAATTGAAATTTGTAGGTTTGTCTTATAGCTGCTACCTTTTCGAATTCATTTCTTACCTCAAAGATGCCCCCAGCATCTGTGTATGTTTGTGCTTGTGTGGGTTTAGATTCTTTGGGTTTTCTATACATACATTAACATTATCTGAAAATAGTTGTACTTCTTCCTTTTCAATGCAGATGTCTTTTATTTCTTTTCATGATTGATTTTCTCAGCTAGAACCTTGAGTACAATGCAGAATATAAGCAACGAGAGTGTACATCATTATCTTTTTCCTTTTTTTTTTTTTCATTTAATCTTGCTGATTCTGGAAGTTCAAATCTACTTGTTCATTTTATTTTCATTACTTTAATATTCAGATCTGGGATTCGAATTTCATTAGTTTTAATAACTTATTTTCATTGATTTTCCATTTTAGTAGGAGATTGTCATTATATCTGCCTTTGCTCCTTTAACCACAAGTCCCTTTAGTTCTCTGGACATACTTATATGGGCTCATTTGAAATTTTTTTCTAAGTCCAATTTTGGGCAGCCATCCTACAGGAAGCTTTCACTGATTGCTTTTCTCCAGTGGGTGGTACATGTTTTTCTGTTTCTTGGAATGGCTCATCATTATTTTGTGGAAAACTAGACATTGTAGACAATGCCACGTACCAACTCTGGATATTCATCCTTCTCTCACATTCGTCGTTATTGTGGTTGTTTACTTATTTTTTTTTTTAAATTGACTTAACAGGGCTACTGAATACATTAGTCTATTGCTCCCCAGAGTCTGAAGCATCTACTGTAACTTTTCAGAACACAGAACTTTGGGCACGTGCGGAGCCAGCCCTGGCTTGGTGTCTCCTTCCATGATCTTGCCCTCAAGCTCTCTGCCTCTGTTGGAATCACAACCAGCTCATCAGCTCCATAAATTACTGTGATGTTGATTTGTAAGCTGGGACATAAATTTCAATAAAATATGGTACATCTTCGCAGGATTGAATTTGAAGCCAGTCTTTTAAGTTTGTTCTGACTCTGAGAAGAATCTTCTTATCTGTCTCTTTTCCTGATTCTCCCTGACAAACCTCTGGTTTTTGGCTTAGTTTTTTGTATCTATGGAGCTACTAGTATCTTCTGAATTACTATCTACCAGAATATCCATGGTTGGTGAGAAGGCCCTTAGGCTTGAATTTCTTCAAACTCTGTTCCAGCTAAATTCAATTCCTTTGAGGAAAGTGTCAGAGCTCTCTGTCCAATAAGCCTCCCTTTCTGCCTGGGCAAAACATCTAAGGGAATGCTTTCTGCCATCAGGGTGGGGACAGTGGCCCTCTGCTGTCACAATGGCACACCTCTTATGCATACACACCTCAGTTCTATAAGCAGACCGCTGGACAGGGCCTTCTAGGCTCCTCGGCTTGCCTCTCCTAGAATGGAACCGTCACTCTATTGCTTACTGTGCTGAGGACAATCAAAGGCCCCTTCTTGAACAGGCACACCTGGGAAAGAGCTTCTGCCCTATTAATGGAGTATGGGTGGAGTAACTGAGCACCCCACTTCTTGACTTTACTTAACAAAAATTTAGCCTCTGCAGCCTGGAGATGAGGGATCAGAATTCCTGATGGATTCCTTTTCTCTGAAAACTATCACAGCTCTTGATTGGTAACGGGGAAGAGGACAACCCGTTCTCTTGACCACATCTGCCAATAGAGAAGCTTTTGTCACACTGAACTGAGGGGGTCAGCGGATATGTCAGGATCACATTCCAGACAGCAAATTCTCTGGAAAAAGTTATTTTTTTTTGCTCTATATTTTTAGGAATTTACACACATTTGTTTTTATAATGTTCACAAGTTTGGCTTGTTTTCCTGTGGAACAAGTCCAAGATGTTCTTTATTTTATTACCAAGATTTCCAAATATTCCCAATATTCCCAATATTCTAAATTTTTTTAGCCCAGAGAAATGAAACTAGTATTTTCAGGGTGACAGAAAAAGGATCAATGACCTACGAAAAAGGAAATTATTGATTTTTATTGAATAATACCTTTCTCAAATATAAACGTGGGTCGGTTTTGATTTTCAATCATCCTAGGTGTGCTTAGTCCTTGTGGAGATCCAGCCTTCATACAGTTACCATGCTGTGATTGATGTAATGGTTTCCAAAACGATTTACAGACCTATCCAGTTTTATTAGTAGTATTTTTACATCTTTTACATAGCATTCTGAAATGCTACTAAAATGGTTTTGTTGATGTAAAAGAGATGCTCGTTTTTTTCCAGGTAAAGTCAATAACTTCTGAAACACATAACTAAGTCTAACCTTTTCTCATCTCTTCCTAGAGTTTCATCCTGGGAATGTTATTCAATCCTATGAGTTCGACACTGATGCTATGTTGGTCAGTCTTCCATATTAAGTCCTGACATTAGCCTTAAACTCTCAGAATCTTTTTTCCCACACTTCCAAATATTAATTTTTTCATTTATGCATGGATATTTTTCTTATATGGAATGGTAGAAATCTCCTGAACCATACATTAGATTCTTCTCCCCAAATGGCTCCTCAAAATATATTTTAATTTCATTAATGCCTAGCCAGTTAACCAACTTAAGAAAACAAAAACTGGTCATTATCTTTGAATTCTGTTTCACCCAGAAAAAGTAGATTGCAAAGTGATGTTTACTCTGTATGTGCAACACATATGTCATAGCTCTTTTCTCCTCTGCTTTGTTACGTCTGTCACTCTAGATACAGAGTACATTGTCTTTTTTCTAAAATGTTGCAAAATTTTCTATCTAGCCTTTATATATTACCTTCTCTTTCTCAATGCTTCACAGAAACAGCCACCAAATCCCTAAAACACCACCACCTGCACAGAGACATTTAGTTATTCCCTGTTACTTATAGATATTGTTCATTTTTATTTGACAGAGTTACAAGAAATGTAATTTATTTTTCACCATGGGATTGCCCCTGATGCCTACAGAGACAGGAGGAAGGTGGTCTCCATTTCTGGCAATAAATGGAGATTTTCTGTCCAAAGTCTTGCTAAGTATCCTTATCTAGCAATCTAGGTGCACATCCACAATTTGATTTCATATTTCCTTCTGTAAAATAAAGTTATATTATTCTGTATTTAACAATCCTAAATTGGGATATATTCCCTTTTGATGTAATGACATACCCTAGTGTTTTCTGAGAAAAAATAATGTTCATTTATAATTTTGAGAGAAATTCACTCAACCTTTACATTACACCCAAATATACTTAATTCACTACACTGAATTCAAACCTTATGAATGATAGTTTCAAGTATACATAGATCACCTCATTATCTTCACAGAAAATAATTTCTAAAAGATAAATCTTAAAAATAATCAAAGAAATAAAGAATCATATATGTTGTTATTCAATGCAATTTTGAGCATTAAAGTGAACAATTGCACACGGACAAAATTCCAGTAATAGGGTTTGGATTACATTACTTACAATATGGCCATATAAATTAACAATACAGATATAATGAACTTTATATAGAAACAGATGTTCATGATATAGTTTCCACAGAAATAGCATGTTTGCACAGACTGATGTATTTTCAGTGTAAATATAGCAACATGTCAGTATATAAATATATACAGTCATCCCTTGACATTCACAGAGGATGGGTTCCAGGAGCCACATGGACACCAAAGTGGCAGATGCTCAAGGCCCTTATAAAAAATGGCACACTATTTTCATTTAACCTGCACATATGCTCCTTTATACTATAAACCATCTCTAGATTACTTCTGGTACCTAATACAATGTAAATGCTATGAAAATAGTTCTGATACATTATTGCTTTTTACTTATATTACCTTTTATTGTTGCATTGGGTTTTTGAAACTATTTTCTATTCATTGTTTTAAATCAGTAGTTTTGGAACCCATGGGTGTAGAAGGCTGACTGTATATGTTACATAGAAAGATATATATATGTATATATATATGAATATATATTTTATGTGTAAATATGTTATATATACGAGTGTGAGTGTGTGTATGCAGCTGTGTTTTTCAATCTTTTTTAAATCTCACAGCACACTTAGTCAAACTTCCACAGTACACTTAAATTATGTTGATCAAGAAAAAAAGAGTACAAAAAGGAATATACTTACTGCGCTTTGAACTTTTTTTGAAAACAATTTAATTAAGGATTTAAAAAAGTTTTCATGATCCTGTCATGGCACCCCAGTGTGCTGTGGCACACGGGTGGAAAATCACTGATATATGGTATATAATCATACATATTCTTACAAACACAGTGAATCCCTCAGTGGCTTGGTTAACAGGTATTTTATTTTTTGGAAATACTTCCTTTTGCTTTCATATTTTTCCCACATAAAAAAAATAATAGTTACTGTTGTTCAAAGTTTGAGAATGCAACTCAAATTTAACCCCATTCATCTTAAGTTAAATACCTATGATAAATTTCACAGGAGAAAGTATAAAGTATTTCAAGCCCCTCAAGGTCAGGAGAAAACTTCTAAACACGGATCAAAATTGTTTTCACATAGTAAATGAGAAAATATCATGAATGTTATATTAATCAGGTTGATAAAAATATCTCCGATTGTATGTGAAGCCCGCACACTGTACTCCATGACTGAAGTATTGTACACAGCTATGACTCAATAAAAAATAATTTAAAAAAAAATGGAGAATGAAGTACTTTTGACACAGAGACAAATGAATAAAAACAACTAGAAGGTCCAGATTCAAAGCCACGAACACATGAATATTTGGTCTCTAATACCACATAGAGGCAGCTTTCAGATCAACAGGAGAGTCATCTTTTCAATAAACAGTGCTGTTATTATTGGTTCCTTGCACACGGGAAAACTGGACTTGTAACTTACATCACACATCAAAAGTTATTTTGAGCATATCAAGTTATAATGAAAAAAGCAAACCTTCAAAAATTGTTAGAATAAAATGTAGGAAAATTTTTATTGGTTTGAGGTAGCATAAGAATTTTAAAATATCACACATATACACATAAAGACATTGATAAATTCTTCCTTATTAAAATGTGAAACCTAGTTCATCAAAGATCATTTTTACAATGTGAAAAAATAAGCCACAGTCTGAGAGAGGGTTCTTGCAAACCATAAATCAACAAATTGATTAGAAAAAAATCATGATATTAATAATAGGTATATAACAGAAGAGAAATAGGATATTATGAAAATATAATTTTGTAGGCCAGATATTTTTGAAAACGTTTATAAATATTAAAATTATAACTTTATATAATGTATGGAATTTTATATTTTATAAAACCTAGAATCTCTTTGTATTAAATGTGATTGATCTATCACATATTAGTTAAGTGAAAATGAAGCTCTACCCCCTGCTTTTGTTGATACATTCTGTTGCTAATGAAACAAATATTTTTGAATTGTGATATGAGACGCATTTAATAAGGTTGAGATTTAGTTCAAATTTACTCCATGGGAAAATCTCGAATTAACTTTCATAGTTGCAACCACTTCCGACTTGTTTTATCCACGTGGGTGTAAATTACTTCCATTGACACCAGGCTTCCTCATCCTTTTCTTCCCATTGATGTCTGAACACACAGGTGATCAAAACCGATTCAGCTTCTCACACTGCAATTTTATCATTAGCCATTATAACAGGTATTTTTAATCCCTGTCTACAAGCTTGGTACTATGCTAAGTACCTTGTATGAATTATCTCTTTCTTATTATTTCTTACAAACCTATGAGTTAGGCACTATCTTTAACATCCCTGCTTTATAGAAGAGAAAGCTGAAACATGGAGACTATATAATTTGTTCCCAATTCAACATCTGGTAAGTTTCTTTTTCTTTTTCTTTTTCTTTTTTTTTAGAGACAGAGTCTCACTTTATTGCCCTCGGTAGACTGCTGTGGCGTCATCGCTCACAGCAACCTCCAACTCCTAGGATTAGGCGATTCTCTTGCCTCAGCCTCCTGAGTAGCTGGGACTCCAGGCGCCCACCACAACATCCGGCTATTTTTTGTTGCAGTTTGGCGAGGGCCGTGTTCACACCTGCCACCCTTGGTATATGGGGCAGGCACCCTACTCACTGAGCCACAGGTGCTGCCTGCATAAATTTCATTTTTAAAAGTTTTTTTTTTGGTCCAAGAAATGTTGAGGTCTGCAGCCGCAGCTGCTGCCATTTCAGATGATTCACCTGGTTAACAGAGGACGCAAAGTTACAACATTGAGGAAGACGGTGCAGCACTGTGAGAGTATTTTCTCTTCCTCATGATTTTCTTGATAAAACTGTCTTTCTAGCTTACTTTACTATAAGATTACAGCTTGTAATGTATATGACATACAAAATGTGGTCATCCGCTGTTCCTTATTGGTCAGGCATCTGGTCTACAGTAGGCTACTGGTAATTAAGTACTGCGGTCATCAAAAGTTATACACAGATTTTAGGATAGGTGGGGTCGGCACCTCTAACCCCCCTCATTGTTCAAGGGTCAACTGTACTCTGAATTAAAGCAAATCAGCTTATTCCACTCCTCCCTGACTTGTCCACCTGGGCCAATTGAGCTCTTTTAACACCTGGTGTTTTAAAAAGGAAAATGGGCCCGTTTATGAGGTGCTCTAGAAAAAGAAACTTACCAGATGTTGAATTGCAAACAAATCTAGAATGCAGAAAGTTCCATGAGTCGACAGTCCTCCAGATACTCCAGGGGCTAAGGTTTAGCTGATATACGCCCATGTGGTTGTGCCTGGGGCTCAATCATTCAGATCCGTCCATCTGATTAGAAAATTATCACTGCCTAAAGTGCGATCCTACCCCCCAACCCAGTGCCTTTGGCTATCCAGCAACAAGGACTTTTCCCGCAGGGGTTCCCCGAATACCACACACCCCCTACCACTGTCCCACAACTGGAGGATTAAAGGCAGACACAGCCAGAGAAGTCTGGGTCCTTATCTTGAGCTGTCATCAGCATCCATTTTGACTAGTTGTTAAATATGTTGGTCATCTCCCCTGCCCCTTCCATTCTGGACGCTGAGTGCTCCCCCCTGGTGGCTGGTTCAAAGGAGCAAACCATAGGTTCGAATAAGAGATTAATTACTCTCGGAATAAACGAGCTGTGTGTATATCTCAGCCCCCATGTGTAACTTCCCTACTGGGAATTTCTTCATCACTAGGATTCCTGTTCTCTTATGGTCTATCTCAACAGTTCAGAAGGGAACTGTTCATTGCCTTAGTTCCCCTTATGACCCTTTCAGGAGCAGATCTTAATTATTAGTAGAGCAACTGATTTATCTTGTATAGGAAGATGCAATTTGGTAAGGTATATAGTTTTATCTCTGGGCTATACCAAGTCCCAAGAAGTAGTTCTTTTCCTTATAAGGGTAGATGATTCTGGACCATGTTCTTTGGGAAATTCCTTATTCGTCTGTCTCATATCATAAAATCATCATTAAAAAAGAGGTAAGACATTTCTATTATAAAAGAGAAGTGAATCATCTCTAAAAGAAGAAAAGGCAGGATTCTAGGATGACAGGCTTACAGGAAAAACTTCTGGGTGAAGGCTCCAGAGGGCTCTAATGATCTCCAATCTCACAAAAGTACATACGGTGATACCTAACTTTATGTGTCAGTTTGGGTGGGCGATGATGCCCGGCTGTTTGGCCAAACACCAGTCTAGACATTGCTGTGAAGGTATATTTCAGATGCGATTAACATTTCACTGATTAGACTTTGAGTAAACTGTATCCATAATGGTGGGTGGATTTACCCGATCATTTGAAAACCTTAAGAAGAAAGCCTGAGTGCCCTGAAGAGGAAGGAACTCTGCGTCTGCTCTGCCTTTGGACTCAGCCTTTGGGCAGCGTCAACTCCTCCCAGCATTTCCAGCCTACAGGCCTGCCCTGCAGACTTAAGCCTTGCTGGCCCCCACAATCAGGTGAGCTAATTTCTTAAAATAAATCTCTCTAACATCTCCTCATTGTACTGTTCCTCTGGAGGACCTTGACTAATACACTCACAGAAAAATCGTTAGCAAAAGGTGATTGCATTTTAACAAATTATGTCAAGTTTTTGAAGTTTAAAAACATAATTTAGAGACTATTAGTGAGCAGGTTTGAGTGATTATGATGTATGATAAATTTTGCTTTTCACAAAGGATCAGGCCTGAACCTATTTAGCAGCACAAAGAAAGCATAAGCTTTGGTCTGCTTTGGGGACAGCCTGCCGGCACTTGCTCCAGGAACAGTGGGTCTTCTCTGCTGTCAGCAAGAAACTTCACTGAGTATGTTCCTGGTAGCCGTTGTCTGATCCGTCACTAGCTCCAGATGGACATCAGCTAAGAATGTTGGAGGCTGTCAAGACGCCCAGTGTTCAGACCCAGAAAGAGGCCTGGAGCCACCAGAAGGCCTGCTTGCTTGAGCTACAGAGATTAAGTTCTTCTCCTGCCCTTTCTGGGCCTAGGAGAGGTGTGTGGAGGCCAACAACTTACCCTGTAATCTCCTTCTCACTAACTTCCCCAGGCTGACTGTGTCAGGCCAGTTCCCAAGTCAATACAACCCATTCTATGAAGGCAGCTCTTCATCTACTTAGGTCCCTTTAAATATTTTTCAAGAAAATTTTATAGATTTCTACATAAAATCCCATACAACATTTTTTTACATTTATTCATTCTTAGGACTTATATTTGTATCATTACAAAATGACAATTTCTTACTCTTTGTTGCTGGTAAAAAGGATTATAAAATCAAATGGAAAGTGCTTCTTTTTCTGCACTTCAAATGGTTTGTAAAAGATAATTTCTTTCTTTTATTTTTTTTTGGAGACAGAGTCTCACTTTATCATCCTTGGTAGAGTGCTGTGGTGTCACACAGCTCACAGCAACTTTCAACTCCTAGGCTCAGGAGATTCTCTTGCCTCAACCTCCTGAGTAGCTGGGACGACAGGCGCCTGCCACAATGCCCGGCTATTTTTTTGTTGCAGTTTGGCAGGGGCCGGGTTTGAACCCGCCACCCTCGGTCTATGGGGCCGGCACCCTACCCACTGAGCTGCAGGTGCCACCCAAGATAATTTCTTTATTCAGTGTTTGGTAGAAGTTTCTTGTGAAGCCATCTCAGTAGAGGTTTTATTTTATTTTGTCTGAATTTATTTGAAAGATGATTTTTGACAATTTCTTTAGCATTTTATGCTTCAGATAATTTGTTTCTTGAATGAATTTTATTAGATTACATTTTTCCATAAATTATGTTCATTGCATCTATACTTTTAAATTGGCATAAATTATTTATAGTATACTTTAATTTTTCATGTTTGTGGCATATTTGGTAATATTATATTTTCTCTTCTGATTGTCTATAAGTTGTGTCCTCTGTCTCATTTTGAATTTTTCATGTTTGTGGCACATTTGGTAATATTATTTTTTTCTCTTCTGATCGTCTGTAAGTTGTGTCCGCCGTCTCACTTTGATTAATTAAAATCATACCAAAATTGATCAATATTATTATTCCTTTTAAATAATCATTTTTTATCTTTGTCAAATCTCTGTACTGTATATTTATTTTTAATTTTATTTCACAATATTACAGGGGTACAAACATTGTGGTCACATAATTTGCTTTTGTACCTTTTGAGTTAAAGTTGTAAGTGTGCCCATCACCCAAACAGTATGCACTGTGCCCATTAGGTGTGAATTTCCCCCCACACCCCCCACTTGATGTTTGAGGAGTCTCATTTCCTTACGTGAACGTAAGTGTTGATTGATTAGTTCCAATTTAATAGTGAGTACATGTGGTGTTTGTTTTTCCATTCCTGTCATACTTCACTTAGAAGAATGGTCTCCAAACCCATCCAGGTTATTACAAGAGGTATTAGTTCAGTATTTTTTATGGCTGAGTAGTCCTCCGTGGTGTGCATATACCACATTTTATTAATCCACTCACATATTGATGGGCACTTGGTTTGTTTCTACATCTTTGCAATTGTGAATTGTGCTACTCTAAACCTTTGAACACAGCTGTCTTCTTACACAATGTCCTTTTTTACTTCGGGTAAATACCCAGTAGTGGGTTTGCCAGATTAAATGGTAGGTCTACTTTTAGTTCTTTGAAGTATCTCCATACCACTTTCCATAAAGGTTGTACCATTTTTCAGTCTCACCAGCAGGCTATGAGGGTTCCTATCTGCACCCATGCCAACATTTGTCACTTTAAGGACTTTTGATAAAAGTCATTCTCACTGCAGTTAAGTGATATCTCATTGTGGTTTTGATTTGTATTTCCCTAATGATTAGAGATGTTGAAACATTTTTTCATGTTTCCATTAAAAACATTAGTCTATCTGCTTTTGAAAAGTTTCTGTTCATTTCTTTTGCCCACTTTTGAATGTGGTTGTTTGGTTTTTTCCTTGCTGATTTGCTTGAGTTCTTTGTAGAAGTTCTTCTTCAACTCTTTATTGGATGTATAGTATAAAATTATTTTCTCACACTCTGTACATTGTCTATTTGTTCTATCGATTATTTCCTTGGCTGTATAGAAGCTTTTTAATTTTTTCAAGTGCCATTTATTTATTTTTGTTATTGCTATGATTGCTTTAGAGTCTTCATAAATTCTTTGTCTAGGCTGATATCTATAAGAGTTTTTCAACATTTTCTTCTAGAAATTCTTATAGTTTCATGCCTTATATCTGTTATCCATTGTGAGTTAATTTTTTTTTTTTGAGACAGTCTCACTTTGTTACCCTGGATAGAGTGCCGTGGCGTCTTAGCTCACAGCAACCTCAAACTCTTGGGTTCAAGCAATCCTCTTGCCTCAGCTTCCCAAGTAGCTGGGACTACAGGCGCCCACCACAAGGCCTGGCTATTTTTTTAGAGATGGGGTCTGACTCTTGCTCAGACTAGTCTCAAACCCCTGAGCTCAGTGCAATCCACCCGTCTTGGCCCCTCAAGTGCTGGGATTACAGGCATGAGCCACTGCACCCGGCCCTATTGTGAGTTAATTTTTGTGAGTGGTAAGAGGTGCGGATCCTGTTTCAGTCTTCTACCTGTGGTTATCCAATAGTAACCAAAACAGCATGGCACTGGCACAAGAACAGAGACATAGACCAATGGATCAGAACAGAAAACCCAAATATAAAACCATTCTTATATTGCCATTTGATATTTGACAAAGACAAAAACATACACTGGGGAAAAGAATTCCTATTCGATAAATGGTGCTGGGAAAATTGGATGGCCACTTATTTATTTATTTGATCTACCACTAAGATTCATACAAAACATGCCTGTTTCTATTTCACTTCTCTTTTATTTATTGTATTTTCTTTCTCTGTTTTTCTTTGGATTTTTTCAACTATTCTTTTTCTAACATTTTGAAATGCATATTGAGCTAGTTAATTTATTTTTATTTTATTTACTTTTTTAGAGACAGGGTCTTGCTCTGTTGTTGGAGTGTGGTGGTGTGATCAAAACTCACTGCAGCTTCAATTTCCTGGGCTCAAGCAATCCTCCTGTCTCAGTCTGTCGAGTAGCCAGGGCTACCAATGTGCACCACTACACCAGGTCATTTTTTAAATTTTTTCATAGAAAATGGGGCCCTGCTATGTTGCCCAGGCTGGTCTTAAACTCCTGGCCTCAATCAATCCTCCCACATTGGTTGGCCAAAGCACTGGGATTATAGGTGTAAGCCACTGCACTCAGCCACTAATTAATTTTTGTCTCTTTATAAATTAAATATGTATTTGAGGCTCTATATTTCTTTGTTTTATCTATTTATATCCATACATTTTGAAAGCTAGTGTTTCAATGATTATTTCATTCAATATGCTTTCTAATTTGATTTCTTCTTTGGCTCTTAAATCATTTAGAAATAAATTTCTTAATTTTCAGGCACTGTAGAATTTTAGTTTTTTGTTTGTTCTTGCTATCTGTATTTAGCTTGATTTAGAGATTAAGGTTTGAGAACCCACTTTTTGTACTTTTTTCTTGCTCTGCTTCATTCATGTTGAGAGACCCCACTCTTTATACTTTCAATGCATTGAAATTATATTTGCTTTATGACCAATTATGCTTAACACTTGTAAATGTTCCATGAGTTCCTGAAGAAGACGTGTATTCTGCAGCTGTTTCATTCTTACAATTATATACATATATGTCCAATAGGCCAAGTTCATTGATCAGGTTGTATAAGCCACTTTTAACCTTACTGCCTTTTACCCCATTTCTTTCTAACAAATTACTCACAGAACTTTCATTTTGACTTTATTTTTCCTTTTAATTCTGTCATTTTGCTTTATGCTTCTTAAGGCTATATTATTAGATGCATACAAATTTAAAATTGTTTCATATTCCTCATGAATAAATATTTTGTCATTATTAAATTACTGTCTTTACTTATAGTAATGCCTTTTTGCCTTAATGTGTAACAGTTACACCAGAATTTCCCTAGATAACCTATGTGATGTGAACTTTAACAGTAAGCCCAGGCAAGGTCTGATTTTCTGATTCAACTTTATCTTGAGTGTATGGCCCTTTGCCACCTCAGCTTATGACAGGGAGAATTTCCTATATGGTATGTGATCCCTCATCCTACCTGGACCTGGGTCTCTGATTTCTGTTCCTTTTACCCAGCAAGGCCATTAAGGCAAACATTGAAAATGTGAAACTCTTAATGGAAAAGGCATCAGACATATTCCCAGAGCTATATAGCTGTTGAAGTATTTTTTATTCTTCTATGCTATTTCAATAAATTGTGAGTTTTATTTGAACACATAAGAATAGTAGACAAGGCTCGGCACCCGTAGCACAGTGGTTATGGCACCAGCCATATACACTGAGGGTGGCGGGTTCAAACCTGGCCTGGGCCATCTAAGCAACAATGACAACTACAACAGAAAAATAGCTGGGCATTGAGGTGGGCGCCTGTAGTCCAAGCTACTTGGGAGGCTGAGGCAAGAGAATCACTTAAGCCCAAGAGTTTGATGTTGCTGCGAGCTGTGATGCTACGGCACTCGATCCAGGGTGACATAGTGAGACTCTGTCTCAAAAAAAAAAAAAAAAAAAAAAAAAGGGTAGTAGACAAAAGCAATGAATATGTTTAAAGATTATGTTTTCTAATTACAGCAAAAATTATCTTTCAGCAACAATGATAGCACATGATTAGCATGGGGCAAATTCAGGATTCAAAGGCAGGCAGCCTGACTCCAGAGGCTACTTGACTTGGGTGAATGCAAAGAAAAGTAAAGTAGTGCCTTGGCATCCTGATGGTAGAATGCTACTATGTTTCTATATACAACATGCACTTCTGAGAACACTTAGAAAACTGAGACTCCCTCATCTATCCTAACAATAAAAGCCTCTTTAATTGAGCTCTCTTCGAAATTCAAAAACTCTAACTAAAATAATACGGGACAGATGGCGCCCCAGCTAGCTTAGCCGAGCTGAGCTGGAGGACCTGCCGCCTCCACCTTGGTGGTGTTGGTGCGGAGGCAGCCGGCTGAGGAACCAGCGGGCTGGATGATAGGCGAGGGGAGGACCTCTGACCCCCACCGGAGGCTCCAATAGCCAGACACGGGTGCCTTGGTGTCTCCTTCCCTTTGCACTTATGACTAAATAACAGAATCCCCATTTCCTATGCCTAGGTCAATTTCATGTAAGTTTCCTAGGCCTCAGTTCCATGAAAGGACTGTGTCCATTCATTAATACTTTCATTCACCTTGCCCTGGCGGAAGGGACTATGTTCATTCATGATACATTCATTCACCTTGCCCGGGCGGAAGGGACTATGTTCATTCATGATACATTCATTCACCTTGCCTCAGTGGAAGAGACTGTGTTCATTCATTTCCTGGCCAAGAAACTTACACACCTGTCTATACCTGGAGAAGGGGAGAGACTGGGAAAGAAACAGAAAGAGTTTTCCTTTCCTGACTTGAGTTCTCTCTCTCTACCGGGAGCTTTACTGTTTTTGTATTCTTTTCTGTAAATAAATTCTGTCTTACCACTGATCTGTGGTCCGCAGATTTATTCTTCAGATCACCGAGACCAAGAACCTGAAACTCTGGTATCAAAAATAATTCACAAATACTATAAAAAAATCTTTTCAGATTGTCAGTCAATATTTGAACAAAATGATGATGCTGTACTCACTTTAACATTACATAAATGCATCACAAAAATCAATATTTTTTCTTGGTGCACAAGTACATTTTTATTCTATATAATATGCTACATTTGAAAATGGCTCTTTTTCTTTTCCAAATTGCAGTCCTTCTTCAAGAAGCCACAGTAGGTACGTGCCTCACAAAGAATACGCTATGTATACTTTTCCAACTTTGTTTATAGCAAATAAACTGTACATCATATTCTTAGGATTATATGGTCTTAAATTGCTGTTAAGAACTGGAAAATTTTCCAAGTTCTTAATTTAATCCTGAATTAAATATCCTGTCTTCAACCCTCACGTCTTTGCAATAATTATTTTGCGGATGGTGCACAGCAGTGTAAGTAGGTATGATGTTTAGAATATTAAATACATTTTTCATCGATAGCTAAGCCATTTCAATAATTTTTCAGTAATTTTGTTCTTTACACTTTTTCTCTTTCCTAAAAAAATTTGGGACATGACATTTGGTTATATTGGCTCTTATTCGAATGCTTATAATAGAATATGAGTTGGTGGCAGTTTTATTGTCCTTTAAACATTTTAGTGGTTTTCTGCATAATTTCTTTTTTTATAGATAGAACATAATTTAACAGTTTGATAATTTTATACATAGCTTTTAATATGTATTAGACATCTTCTATTAGGGCCTGTGTTTGGACTCTTGACTGTGGCCCCTCAAATATTAGAACCAGGCCTACAAACTGGAATAGTAAAAGTTTCTGAACAGATGCATTCTCTCTGATTTTGACCTTTAAAAATAGCCAGCAGGCCTTTACATTGTTGATGTCCTGGTCCTTAAAGGTGAACTTTTGGCATTGCAGGCGAATTTCTAGGACTTGTTCTCTTCATCCACACTATCTTCTCTAAATTCTACATCCAGTCTTTTGGTTCTCTGACTCCAACCTAATTCCCCATCTCTAGTCTATAATTAACTATTTGTGCACTCTCCGCTGTGTTCAGTTTTTAGCTTTTGTTTTCAGGCTAAATTTATGTTTTCCATTACTTGCCAGCCCTCCTGAGGGCTTGAGTAGTAAGGCTCAGTTTTGGCAACCTATGCACCTGTCTTTGTCATTGGAGACTCAGCTGGAACCTGGAAGAATTAGCCCAGATTACCATTATGGTGGTGGTGGTGGGGTCATATAATTAACACCAATTCATTATTACCATAAAAACATGATAAAAGAAATCACTTTACTATAAGAAGAAAAAAGTTCTTTTCTTTGCGTATCAAAAATCTACCCATGCAAAATACTACCAAAATTTCTCTATGTAAGTCATGTCGCCTACAGTGATGAATACGTGAAGGCCTCTCTGGAATCTTATTTCTTTACTCAAATTAAAGGAGGTTCCTATCTCTGAAATCGACAAGCTAAATATCTGTCACATGTATTTCTGTACCTTGTCTTATTAAATTTTAGTGTTTGATTTTTTAGTGAAATAATATTGAGTAAAGCAGTAGAAATAAGTATCAGCATCTAAAATTCCACGTCTTGCTTGTGTATCTGTCACCTCACCATTACTTTTTCGTACGATACAGAGATAATAGATAATTCAATTACCAGAATACAAAAAAAAAAACAAAACACAAGATGGAACTAAATACATATTTTCTATAAACACTTATTTTAGCTGTTCAGAATTTAATCCCCTCACTAATATCACTCCACATTCCTTTTGTATACCGTCTTATTCTGAGATTGTCTCTTCTAGTCTACAGGCGCTCCTGGCTACAACACATTCCCTGAGCCTCTTGTTTTTTTTTTTTTTTTGTTTGGAATCATTTAGGGTACAAAGAATTACACTGATTGTGGTTGTTAGATAAAGTCCTTCTTGTAATTGTGTCCAGCCCTCAAGAGGTGTGCCATACACCATGACCCCCTTCCCCTTCCTCCTCCACTCCCCAATCCCTCCCCCCCAATCTGTTATCCCCCTACTTCCCACCTTGTATTAGATCATTTACTGCCTTCATATTAGAATCGAGTACGTTGGACTCTTGCTTCTCCATTCTTGTGATGCTTTACTAAGAAGAATATGTCCCACCTCCATCCAGGTTAATACAAAAGATGTAAAGTCTCCATCTTTTTTAATAGCTGGATAGTAGTAATAATAAGCTAGTAGACAGTATACACTTACCACAGCTTGTTAATCCATTTCTGGGTTGGTGGGCATTTAGGTTGTTTCCACATGTTGGAGATTGTAAATTGAGTGGTGATAAAAAGTCTAGTGTAAATGTCTTTATGATAAAAAGATTTTTTTTCTTCTGGGTAGATGCCCAGTAATGGGATTGCAGGATCAAATGGGAAATCCAATTTGAGTTCTTTGACGGTTCTCCATACTTCCTTCCAAAAAGGTTGTATTAGTTTGCAGTCCCACCAGCAGTGTAAAAGTGTTCACTTCTCTCCACATCTTTGCCAGCATCTACAGCTTTGAGATTTTTGTGATGTGGTCCATTCTCACTGGGGTTAGGTAGTATCTCTGGATGGTGTTGATTTGCATTTCTCTGGTCAGTGATGATGAGCATTTTTTCAAATGTTTGTTAGCCATTCACCCGTCTTTGGCAGAAAAAGCTTTATTCATTTCTCTTGCCCAGAGGTAGATGGAATTGTTTACTCTTTTTCTGTTGATTAATTTGAGTTCTCTGTAGATTCTAGTTATCAACCCTTTGTTAGATTGATACCCTGAAAATATACTTTTCCATTATGAAGATTGTCTTCTTGCTTTACTTGTTGTGTCCTTAGCTGTACAGAAGCTTTTCAGCTTAATTAAGTCCCATTTGTTAATTTTTGTTACTGTGATGGCCACTGAAGTCTTTGTCGTAAAATCTTTCCCTAGTCCAACATCACCAAGAGTTTTCTCCACACTTTCTTCTAAGATCTTTGTTATTTCATGTCTTAGATTTAAGTCTCTTATCCATCTTTAGTCAATTTTTGTAAGGAATGAAAGAAGTGGGTCAAGTTTTAGTCTTTCACATGTAGTTATTCAGCACCTCTCAGCACCATTTGCTGAATAGGGATTCTTTTCTCCACTGTATGCTTTTGTTTGGTTTAAGAAAGATCAGATGGCAAGAAAAAACTGGGTTCACTTCTTGGTTTTCTGTTCCATTCCATATGTCTGTGGCTCTATTTTTGTGCCAATACCATGCTGCTTTGATTACTATGGATTTGTAGTGTAGCCTGAAGTCTGGTAGGGTGATGCCTCCAACTTTGTTTTTATTACTAAGAATAGCCTTAGCTATATGGGTTTTTTTCTGGTTCCGTACTAAATGAAGTACTAGGGTGGCACCTTTAGCTCAGTGAGTGGGGTGCCAGCCACATACACCAAGGTGGCCATCACATCTCAGCCTGGGCCAGCTAAAATCAACAATGACAACTCCAAAACAACAACAAAAAATAGTCGGGTATTGTGGTGGGCACCTGTAGTCCCAGCTACTTGGGAGGCTGAGGCAAGAGAATCACTTAAACCCAAGAGTTAGAGGTTGCTGTGAGCTGTGATACTACGGCACTCTACTGAGGCGACATGGTGAGATTCTGTCTTAATGAAAAAAACAAACAAACAAAACACAAAAATACCCCGAAGTACTATTTTTTCCAGTTCTTCAAAATATGATGTTGGTATTTTAATGGAGATTGAGCCTGTAAATTGCTTTGGGTAGAATAGACATTTTGACAATGTTGATTCTTCCCAACTAAGATCATAGTATGTTCTTCCAATTGTTAGTGTCTTCTGCAATTTCTTTTCTTAGGTTTCAAAAGACCTTTCACCTCTTTTGTTAAGTATATTCCTAAGTATTTCATTTTCTTTGAAGCTACTGTGGAGGGACTTGTGTCCTTGATTTGCTTCTCAACTTGGCTGTTATTGGCATGTGCAAAGGTTACTGATTTGTGGACTTGATTTTATACCCTGAGACATTACTGTATTTCCTGTTGACTTTCACGAGTTTTGTGGTTGAGTCTCTGGGGTTTTCTTTTTTTCTTTACTTTCTTTCTTTTTTTTTTTTTTTTTGCAGTTTTTGGCCGGAGCCAGGTTTGAACCTGCCACCTCCAGTATATGGGGCCGGCGCCCTACTCCTTTGAGTCACAGATGCCGCCCTGGGGTTTTCTAAGTATAAGACCATATCATCAGCAAAGAGGGAGAGTTTGACCTCCTCTGCCCCCATTTGGATGCCCTTCTCTTTCCTGATTGCATTGGCTAAAACTTCCAGAACTATGTTGAATAATAGTGGCAAGTGGACATCCTTGTCTGGTACCAGTTCTAAGTGGAAAAGTTTTCAGTTTTACACCTTTCAATATGATAGCTGTGGGTTTATCATAGATGGCGTCAATCAGCTTAAGGAATGTGCCACCTATGCCTATTTTCTTAAGTGTTTTTATTAGAAAAGGATGCTTTTTTTTGCCTCTATCAAAAGGATCATATGGTCTTTCTTTCTACTTCTATGGATATGGGTGTATTACCTTTATGGATTTGCATATGTGGATGAAGCCTACTTGATCATGATGTATAATTTTTTTTTTAAAGAAATAGTCTCACTTTGTCACCCTTGGTAGAGGGCCATGACATCACAGCTTACAGAAACCTCTAGCTCCTGGGCTTAGGCGATTCTCTTGCCTCAGCCTCCCAAGTAGCTGGGACTACAGGCACCTGCCACAATGCCTGGCTTTTTTTTTTTTTTTTTTTTTTGCAGTTTGGTTGGGGCCAGGTTCAAACCTGCCACCCTCAGTATATGGGGCCCGCAACCTACACACTGAGCCACAGGTGCCACCCATGTATAATTCTTTTTAATGAGTAGCTGCAATCTATTAGCTAAGATTTTGTCGAGTATTTTTCATCTATATCAATTAGTGAAATTGCTCTGTAGTTCTCCTTTTCAGTTAGATCCTTTCCTGGTTTTGAAATCAAGGTGATATTTGCTTTATAGAACATGTTGGGGAAGGTTCCTTCCTTCTCAATGTTTTGGAATAGGTTCTGCAGTATAGATACAAGCTCTTCTTTGAAGGTGTGATAGAATTCTGATGTGAAGCCATCTTGTCCTGGGCTTTTTTTCTGTTGGAAGTTTTTTTATTGTTTCTGCAATCTCAGTGCTTGATATTGGTCTTGAATATTGATCTATTCAATATTCTATTTCTTCCTGGTTAAGTTTAGGAAGATGTGATTCCAGATATTGGTCCATTTCCTCCACATTATCAAATTTCTGGGCATAGAGTTTCTTGTAGTACTCAGAGGTGATCTCTTGTGTCTTTGTGGTATCAGTTGATATTTCCTCCTTTTCATTTCTGATTGAGTTTATTAAAGATTTTACTTTTCTATTTCTGGTTAATCTGGCCAATGGTTTATTGATATTTATCTTTTCTTTTTTTTTTTTTTTTGAGACAGAGCCTCAAGCTGTCACCCTGGATAGAGTTCTGTGGCACCACAGCTCACAGCAACCTCTAATTCCTGGGCTCCAGTGAGTCTCTTGCCTCCGCCTCCCAAGTAGCTGGGACTATAGGCGCCTGCCACAACGCCCGGCCATTTTTTGGTTGCAGCCATCATTGTTGTTTGGCGGGCCCAGGCTGGAATCGAACCTGCCAGCTCAGGTGTACGTGGCTGGCGCCTTAGCCCGCTGAGCCACAGGTGCCAAGCCGATATTTATCTTTTCAAAGAACCAACTTCTTGTTTCATTAATTTTCTGAATGATTGTTTTATTTTCAGTTTCCTTTGTTTCTGATTTACTTTTGGTTATTTCTTTTCTTTTGCTAGGTTTGGGATTAGGATGCTCTTCATTATTTATTTCTTTAAGATGATTCATTAAGTTATTGATGTGCTTTCTTTCTGTTTTTCTGATTTAGGCATCTAATGTGATAAATTTTCCTCTTAGGACTGCTTTTGGAGTATCCCACAGGTTTGGTAGCTTGTGTCTTCATTGTTGTTTTGCTCAAGGAAGTTAATGATTTCCTTTTTCATCTCTTCCTTGACTCAACTGTCTTTCAGCATAAGGTTGTTTAATTTCTATGCCTTTGTGAGGGGATGACAAATTTTGTTGGAGTTCAGTTCTACCTTTATTGCCTTGTAGTCTATGAAGATACAAGGTAAAATTTCAATTCTTTTGATTTTGTTGAGGTTTGATTTGTGTCCTAGGATATGATCAGTTTTGGAGAATGTTCCATGGTCAATGAGAAGAACGTATATTCTTTAGGTTGATATGTTTATCAAGCACAGTTGTTCTAGGGTCATATTTAAGTCCCTTGTATTTTTGTTAATTTCTGTTTAGAGAATCTGTCCAGCTCTGTATGAGAAGTATTAAAGTCCCCTGCTATTATGGTGTCATGGGATATCATATTGTTCAGACTAAGTAAGATCTGTTTTAAGAATCTGGGAGCATTTAAGTTGGGTGCATAAATATTTAGAATTGAAATGTCTTCTTGTTGTATTGTTCCCTTGACCAATATGAAGTATCCATTTTTGTCTTTTTTGACTTTAGTTGCTTTAAATCCACTTGTATCTGAAAATAAGATTGCAACTCCTCCTTTCTTCTGATTTCCATTTGCTTGGAAACTTGTCTTCCTTCCCTTAACACAAGTTTTACTTTGTCATTTGAGGCTAGATGTGTTTCCTGCAGACAGAAAATGGATAGCTTGTGCTTTTTTATGCAATCAGCCAGCCAATGCCTCTTCAGTGGGGAATTCAAGCCATTAATATTTATGGAAATAACTGATAAATGTGACGGAGTTCTCTACATCTTATTTTGTGAAAGTTCATTGCTTAGTTTCATCTTTTGCATCATTGTGGAAGCTAGGTTTTATCCTTTAGTTTCTGGGTATTTACATTGCTGGAGGACCATTGTGAAGGTCAGTGTGTCGAATAGATCTAAATATTTCCTGTAGAGCTGGTTTTGTTATGGAAAACTTCCTTAATGTTTGCATATCAGTAAATGATTTGGTTTCTCCTCAATTTTAAAGTTTAGCTTAGCAGGACATAGAATTCTAGGCTAAAAAATTGTTTTGTTTAAGTAGATTAAAGGTAGATAACTATTGTCTTCTGGCTTGAAAAGTTTCATTTGAAAAGTCTGAAGTCACCCTGATGGATTTGCCCCTGTAAGTCAATTTGTGCATACTCCTGGCAGCTTGCAAAATCTTCTCTTTTGTCTTGACTTTGGACAAGTTCATAACAAAGTGTCTTGGAGAAACTCTATTTGAGTTGAGGCCACCTGGGGTCTGATATCCCTCTGAAAGGAGTGTGTCAGAATCTTTGGTGATGTTTGGGAAATTTTCATTTATGATATCCTCTAGCAGGGCTTCCATTCCTCTGGGGTATTTTTCTTCCCCGTCTGGGATACCTACACCTTACATGTTTGAATGCTTCATGAAATTCCATAATTCTGTCAGTGAATGTTCTGCTTTATCTCTCTCTTTTTTTTTCCGTCTCTTTAACTGCCTGAGTTAGTTTAAGAGCTTAATCCTCTACCTCTGGGATTCTTTCTTCTGTATGGTCTAATCTGTTATTGATATTTTCTACTGCCTCTTTAAGTTCCTTGATTAACTGCTTTAATTACTTAAGTTCTGCTATATCCTTTCTATATTCTTCATATTGTCCATCTCTTATTTGATTCTATGTTTGTATTTCTTTTTTGTTATTTTCCACTTTCTCAGCAATTTCTTTCATTGTTTTTATCATACATATTTTAAATTCCCCTTTCATCATTTCTAGCATTTCTTTACAGGTGGAATCCTGTGCAGGGCTACCTCATGATCCATTGGGGATTGCTCTGGTCTGGTTTTTCATGTCACCAGGAAATTTCTGCTGTTTCTTTCTCATGAGTGTTTTCTTTTTGTCTATTTCCTTGCCTTACTTTTTCCTTTCACTTCCTCTTGCTCTTTAAGTTACTGTGCCTCTGACCTAAGGTGTTGAAGCATCCTTTTGGTAAAGGACTAAAAGGATGAGAAGAGTGAAGAGCAAGAAGGGATAAGATTTAAAAAAATAAGAAGAAGAGAAAGGAAAAGGGGTGAGTAAAAGGGAAGATTGACAAAAAGAAGAGAGGAACAGAAAGAGAGAGGGGTAATAGTGGTGTACAGTAGGGTACTTTGACCCATACCCACAGATCCCATCCTCTAAGGGGGCTGAGTTGGATGGGTCCCTTGACATCTGCAGCTCTTTACCAGCCTGAGCAGACACAAGACCCCACCTGCACCAAATAGAGAAGAAAAACAAAAATACTATAAATCAAACCAACAAACAAATAAAAACCTTAAGGGGTAAAATTGGGGAAAATAACAAATATCAGTGGCAGAAAAGCTAGCAAAAATGAAGCCCTTCTTATTAAAAAGGCAATAATGAAAAATTATATTTATACAAGAAAAGCAAAGAAAAAGATAATTCTAGGGGGAAACAAGTTGAAAAAATTTTATTTTTTTGAGACAGAGTCTCACTTGGCCACTCTTGGTAGAGTGCCATGTGTCATAACTCATAGCAACCTCAAACTCTTGGGTCCAAGTGATCCTTTTGCATCATCCTCCCAAGTAGCTGGAACTGCAGGCATCTGCCACAATGTCTGGCTACTTTTTAGAGATGGGGTCTCACTCTGCCTGAGGCTGGTCTTGAACCTGTGAGATCAGGCAATCCATCTGCCTTAGCCTACCAGAGTGCTAGGATTACAGGAGTGAGCCAACTGTGCCTGGCATAAAAAATTTTTTTGAATGAAAAAATATATTTATATATGTTTTTTATAATATATATATTATATATATAAGCTTATATATATAAGTTTAGATATATATTATATATATATATATGTTTAGTTATTTATATATAATCAGTTTGCACTAGATCAGAGATTTCCAAACTTTATAATTTATATTTTTTATAATATAATATATATATTTTGCTTAATGTTGCCTGGGTAACAGGTGATCTTCTGGGGTATGAGATGCTAATTATAATGCTGATACACCTGTATAAGATGGAGACTGGAAGTCTCTGCTGATTTCTTTGCCCTCAAACCCTACAGGGTTGGGAGCCCAAATCTCTCCCTAGTCTGCTTAATAGACACACAGCAACATTTTCAAACTGGGTCCCTTGGCTAAGCAGTGGCTTTCTCAGGAAAGCATGTGTCCCTCAGATCTTTTTAGAACTGTCCTCACTCTAGGACGCTGAGGGCCGAGCCTGCAAGGCAGCTCTCCCACAATGACTGCGCCTGGCCTGCAGCTGAACAATGAAAGCTCTGCTCTGTCCCAAGGATCAGTCTCAGCCTCTAGGTGCTGTTCAAAGTCACTTGCTCATTTGCCCAAAGTCTCCCAAGATAACTCAACCAAGTGTCCAAGTCCAAAAAGGAAAACCCACAGAGAAGACTTTCCCTGTCTGCAAACTCTTGCTATGGCTCTAGCTGCTGCCTCCACAGCTGCCAGGGCCAGCTGGCCTCTGACTCATTGCAAACACTTGCCACTTCTCCACTGCTTTCATCCTCCTCTTGGGATCCTGAAGTCTCTCACTGCCTCCCCAAGCCTTCAATGGGATGTTTCTGGGTTGAGCCCACAAGTCACCTTCTTCTCTGTGGCGTCTTCTCTCCCCATTCTCACTGTGCTCGGTTTCAAAGAAGCTGTCTCTAGTCCACCATCTTGCTCCACCCTCCCATAATTTCTTAAAATTTTCTTCTTTGTTTACTTTTTATATTTTTTTCTTTCTTTTTTTTTTTTTATTGTTGGGGATTCATTGAGGGTACAAGAAACCATTTTACACTAGTTGCATTTGTTGGGTAAAGTCCCTCTTACAATCGAGTTTTGCCCCCAAAAGGTGTGGCACACACCAAGGCCTCAAGACCCCACCCCTTTTTATATTTTTACATAAACAAATAAGACTATAGATCGTGTAGATTCTTTTTAATCATCATTTGTTATAAATATACTGGCAAAATATAGAACTACATTATATTATAATTTTTTAAGGTTCAGTATCAGTTTGATCTACTGTGTTTTTCTTGCCTAAGTATGTTCTGATGAAAATAGCGCTGGAAGGGTAGTCAGGAAATTCAGATTGTAGTCATAACATTGCTATTTAAATGTTCTGTGAGTTTTGAGCCTCAGTTTAGACTAGATCAGAGGTTTCCAAACTTTTTAAGACTAACACTTTATGTTTAAACAATATCTTACAATATGAAAATCAAAAGACATTTCTGAAAAAGAGTGAACTGTATTACTTTTATTAAGTTTATAATTCTAGGACAGTACAGTTTAGTTGATGAAGCAAATAAATTTTTCAAGAGATTGGAAAGATACTTTCGACTGTTTAAATGACTATTTTGCTTTTTTAATTTATATGCTCAGAATTATAAGATGAGGAAGTAACTTGTAAACGACTTTTCAGATAGAGCTGTAAAAGCTTTCTATCAGAATGTCAACCACTATCATCACATGTACCACCATTATCTTTATTGACGTGTATATTAAGAACTTAGTAAATGTAAAAGAAATTTTAAAGGTGCACTTTTCAAGAGTTCATACTTTCAATAGGCATAATCCTGAGTGAAAATATTATAAGACAGCTTTTATTGTGGTATTTAGAGTCTGTATAACGTGAACATAAATATTTTCTTTTTCTTCTTAAGTTCTATACAAGAGAAAGTTTATTACCATTTCTTCTTTTGTCCTTTGGGCCATGCTCTGAAAGAACCTGATTGTGCATCCTGGTTGATTTTAGACAAGCTATTTCATGCATAATTCAGAACCCATTGTCAAGAGACAGAATGACATTCTTCTGTGCTACAGAAAAACTGAGTGTGAATGTCTATTTTATCTTTTGTGCATACTCTGAAGTCTAGCTGTGACCAGTGCCCACGCATGTCTTTGGGGCACTTCCCCTTTGCTGACCTAGTCCTACCCCTCTAGCCTGCAGGGACCTGTGTCCCACAGCTATTCCCAGCCTGTGGCCCTGAGGGCTGCCCTCTCTCCTGGAACAGCACCCCCCGTTCCTATTCAGTGTTGCCTGGAAACCTCTTTCTACCCTTTCCTATTCTCGATTTCTTAGCAAAACTCATACATTTTTGGTTCTGCTCTTTCACTTTGGAATTCCAGGGCTGTCCTTGCACCCTGCCTTGTTTTGAGTGGTACTGCACAAGCCCACTCCTTGCCCCAACCTTGCTCCTACCTTACCACCTTGACCTGATCCTAATGGAAATGGCCCTGCACCTCCCCAGCCTCTTTCTACTGCTTTCCACCAGTGTCCAGTGTCTCACTTAGTCAGTATAGGTTCTATTGTGGTTTTTCTTTTGTGAGTGAATGCTAAATGAAAGATTGATTTTATAGTTTAAAGTTGTTCAAGCTTGATTCTTTTTTTTAATACAAAAAGGGACAGAAGACGCCTACTTAACATTATTTCCTTTTTTCCTTCTCTTCACCTCCAATTCGGCTAAAATTTTATTAATACAAAAGGCTTGTTTTTCCACGATCGTTTTGTACAAATTCTCTTTGGAGGAACTTGACTAATGTTCAGGTAACAGTTGGGACCCTGTTTTATGTGTGCACTGAATTAACTCGAACTTAATTTAACAATTTTATTCTTGATGGCTTCGTGAATTATTCATACCCAGTAGTAGCGCTGAAAGGATCTTTGATTTGGGTAGGTGGGCAAACATCTGAAAATACTGAAGTAATTACTCCTTAATTTATCCTTTCATTGTTTGATGAAACAACATTTATATAGCATTTATTCTCTACAGGACTCCATAAGGGAAAGGTTTACAATCTAAGGAACAGGTCAAAATAATAAAAGCTCACATGAATATGTATTTTTTCCCTCGTTGCATGGTTATCAAACACGCTTGTGTTTGTATTTTTGCAGAAAGGACAAAATTCCTTTTAAAGATACTGCTTCCGCTAGATCGTGAAATGTGTTTTATGGTATAATTCCACATAAAAGCTTCAGTTCTTACACTGTAAAATATACTATTATACCTTAAATCCTAAACATTCTTGCTTGTGAGCTGAAAATTAAGACTCGGGATCCCGTCAAGCCCTTTCAATTGCTTTTGGAACAGGTGCTGGGGCAAAGCTGTGAAAACAGAAAGCCGAGCGCCAAGAATTCCCATGGCCTTTAAGAGTGGAACAGACAAAGCCAAAGGGTGGTCCGGCGCTCACTGCCAAATGACATGGCTCGCTCTAATCACTGTATATTTTGAGAGTAAATGCACTGGAATAACGAGGCTTTTTTTCCTTTATTTTTTACATTTTGAAAAATAGGCACTATGACAGTTGAGAGGATTTTCTGTTTGGGGAAGAGAAACCTGGGAGGCTCTGAAGCCGCGATTTGTCCTTAGGAAAGCACAGGACACAGGTCGCTGCGGCTCTTAGGATGAGTCTGGCTGGGCTCAGCTTCGGCGGGTGCTCGGGAGGTCTCGGGGTGCCCCTGCACAGACCAGCTCCCCACATCTGCTGTGAGGCGGAGGCCGCGTCCTCTTCTGGTGCCCGGACACTCAGGCCCTGTGTCCCCAGGGCACGCACGCCCTCGGGTTCCCAGCTTCAGGGGCTCGGTGCGTGGGAGCCCCCAGTTTTGTTTTGCGCCTTTGGTTAACAGGTCTGGGACTCAGCCTCCTTGTCTGAACACAGGATGGTAACACCAGGCCCACCCATGTCACAGGGTCAAATAAAACAATGTGCACAGACGCGCTTTTAAGAGCAGAAATCAAGGTGTGAAGGTCGGTGTTGGATTGGCGCTGGGAACTGTCAGCTGATCCGATCAGAAGTGATTAACAGTTTGAGGGAGACTTAAGGGGGTGGGAGGTATCACCCACACAAGGAAGGTGTGATTGGGGCATGGAGAACTATAAGAGAGAGAGATAAGACCAAAATAAAATAAAAACAAGAGGAGTTGTGGGGAAAGACAGGTACCAATTCCGAAAGGCGAGCTGTCACTCCGCTGGTGTATGTACAGGTTGTCTGGTGACAGGTGACAAACGCGCCCAGAGAGGGTCTGAGAGGTGCAGAAAGCGACAGTGTGCGTGTGAGGCTGGGCGAGTGGGAACCGCTCGGGACGTGTGGGCACAGCTCGCAGGTTGCGGGCTCTTGACACAGGGACCATTTCCAGCTAGTCACTTCTCCTTGTCCGCACAGGTAACAGAAGTATAAGACGCTCGGTTCAAGCGTTTATTTCCTTCCCCCTGGAATAGATTGAAGAGGAAAGGCAGCCCAAAGGGCTTATCTTTATGAAGTCTATGTTTCTTTCAAGTCTTTGTTTTGACATAGTTCAGCCTTACAGAAAGGTTGCACAGATGGTGCAGAGAGTTCCCGAGCGGCCCTCACCCAGCCTCCTCTAATATTACCATCTTTTATAACCAGGGCACAGCCACCCAAACCAGGACACTGATGTTGACACTGTCCTGTTAACCATCAACCTGTTGGAGTTCACCAGTTTTCTCACTAACGTGTTCTTCTCGCCCAGAACCCCGTCCAGAACTCCTCCCTGGCTTGTGGCGAATTCTCCACCTCCCCAGTCTGTGATGGTCCCGCAGTCCTTCCGCCCATCAGGATCTTGACACCTGGTCAGCCATGCTGTTGTGGGTCCTGCACTTGGAGTTGGTCTATAGGATTAGATGGAGGTGGTGCATTTTTGAGAACACTCCGGAAGTGCTGCTGGTGCCTTTGCAGATGCAGCACATCAGAGGTGGTCACGGTGCCAGGTTTCCTACCTGGGGATGCTGACCCTGCTCCTTCCCCCTTTGGTGTTGGAAACTATCTGGCGAGGAGACATTTTCTGGCATTACCAGTGTGCTGCTTACCACTGTACTCCTGCTCATTCATTCTGACATCCATTGATGCGCTAGCCGGATAGTAATGTTTGCCTAAGGGAGAGTCTCCATTTTTCCTCCTTCCTTTTCCATGTGTTAAGAATTCCATGATTTATAAATCAATACTTGATGGGGTAGTGATGATGACACCATGTTAAGGAAAACAATATTTTTACTAAAAAAAGCAAAGTTTGGTTATTGCTTTCTAGGTTGAATTCCTGAGGCTTTCTGTAGCTATTTGTTCTCAATTAGTGCCTAATTTACTAATACTAAATTCTTCTGACCATTTTACCCTTATTAGATTCCACAAAAAAGTCTTACAGAAGTTAAACAAATTAGAAAACTATTTTTTTTTAATTAAAAAAAAAAAACCTGTGTAAGTAGGGTAACGCAATATGTTGACATATTAACTACAAAATTAGAAAAGTGTTATGACTGAAGGAATCCTAACAGAATCAGATAATGATTACTTAAATCAGTTAATTGCTCAGATTCGGTTAATATGATGTAGAAGGAAATATATTTAAAAATATGTAAAATAGAAAAAAAAAGGATATGGTCCCTTTAAGACATCAAAGCTTGAGTTCCAAATATAAGAATTGTTTTCCAGGAAGAAGCAGCTCTCAGTAAATGTGGGGACAGCGTTACAAAATTATTTGCCACCGTTTTGATAAAAGCAGAAAGTGCACAGAGGCTCTGAGCTCTAGCCTCTAAGTTAGGAACAGCCCTGGGGGAGAAAAATTAAGAGCCTAGAGTAACCAGAAGGTGTTAAGGAGGCAATAAAACCTTTTCCTCTATACGGCAGCCAGGAACTGGCTGAAGGAAAAGGTGCCAGGGGCCATGAAAAGGTTCAATAATTTGAACCTGTGGCATTATTTCAGATCACAAAGTTAGTTGGTATAACTGATAAAACACTGCATAAAATGAAGAACATATTCCTAATTTTTAGGGTCATAGGGGAAATGAAATAAATATGTACAAGCTCAGCAATGGCTGGTGTTCAGTAAGCAGTGAATAAACAGTATTCGTTTTCGAAACAAACATCCATTGAGTTTTCATGTAGTTTTACACTTAACCATTTTGGGCCTTAGTTTTGTACACTCATAAAAGCAATTGTACTAATGATTTCTAAAGTGCCTTTTAACTCTGAAATGCTATGAGTGTTTTGCCATAGGTGAGAAATTTAAAACATAAAACCTCTGCACACTAGACTTTTATAAAGTCGACTGCTTTTATTCATTTATTTATTAAGCACTGGTTTTGTAGTAGAAACTATGATAAAGGCTAGAAAATTTAAAACTAAATGGCACTTATTTCCTAAATTCATTCTATTTTGACAGATGACTGTGTAAACAAACTATTAATGTTTTACATAGTAGAGCAGTGGAAGAAAGAGTTAGTTCTCTTTGGATGAATAAAGGCTGGTGTCAGACAAGGGAAGATTCTAGGCCTGGGCCATGAAGAATGAGAAGAAACTTACCAAGCAGAAAACATGGTATATCAGGTAGGAGAGTGTGTTTGAACAGAGGCATAGAAGTATAAAAGTGCACGATGGTTTAGGAATGAACCTTTTGTGTGTGGAGAAGAAAGTGGTTGAATGTGAGTCAAGTTCAGTTGGGAGAAGACTAGAGTTTAACCTCTATGAGCAAAAGGGAGCCATCATTATTTTTAAGTAAAGGAGTCACATGATAGGTCTGCATTTTACAAAATGTCAGTAGGGTAGAACATGAAATTAATGGGGAATGACTGAAGATGAAGAAAACTGAAAGACTGTTTTAATAATTTAGGTGGGAAGCAATGACTTCAACTAGGGCAGGAGCCACAGGAATATAAAAGAGGGAAGGGATTCCATAAATATTTTGGAAGTATGGTGGGTTCTGTGAGTTCCATATCTATAATATGGCACCAATGTATTTATATTAACCTTCTCATTGGAAATAATCACAAATGTGTTTCTGTGTGTCTATTTATGCATCAAAATGATGAAAAAAGAGTAATGATTCATGATTCATGTCAAAGGAAAAAATGGAAAGATAAGCAAAGCTATGTTGCTGAAGCTAGCTTAATTTTTTGAGACCTGATGTGGTGTGACGAACAGGAGCCAGAGCCCATCTAACATAAAGCTGGACAGTCTAAAAAGTAAATTCTCAATGTATCTGGGACCTCAGAGTGTTCTAGCACATGTGTAAAGATGTCAGAGTGAACTAATAAACCCTCTATGCTCCTTCCTCTCTTTTAACCTCAGGGGACAGTGAGAATTGAATGTTATTTTGCATTGGGGACAAAACAATAAAGCTATCCCTGTGAGATTGCGACCACAAGCCTGTCTTGAATGAGATTTTATAGGCAAAATTCACATTTCTGGCCCCCGCGCCTGCCCAAGTTCAAGTCTTGAATTTAACCTTAATTTCCAAGACTGATGGTATCCCTGTATAACATGAAAGAAGTAAACACAAATTCTTTATGGAGAAACCCATCCTAGGCCTAAAAATATTTTCCACATAGAATTTGTCAAAGGAAAAGAGAAGTTCATGGTCAATATTAATTAAGTACACAAGGACATAAGGTACCATGAGCAAGAACCAGCAGAAACAATAGGCAGCAAAACCAGACGTATATATATTTTTTGAGACAGAGTCTCAAGCTGTCAGCCTGGGTGGAGTGCACTGGCATCATGGCTTGGAGCAGCCTCAAACTCTTGGACTTTGGTGATTCTCTTGCCTCAGCCTCCCAGGTGGCTGGGATTTCAGGTGCCCACCACAATGCCTGGCTATTTTTTTGTTGTTGCAGTTGTCATTGTTTAGCTGGCCCAGGCTGGATTTGAACCCACCAGCCTTGGTGTACATGACTGGCATTTGTTTTGGACAGTTTTTTAATTGGATGGATGTAATCCTTTCTAATTGATTCATTAACAATTCACAATCCATTAAAGTGAATAATAGAAAAGAGAAATAGCTCAGATATACATTAAGAAAGAACTGATTACACACTAAATATAGAACATCTGAATTGTAGAATATTGAGCCACACTAAATAAAAAGTTCTTGTCATAGGGGAAAAAAACCCCAGACATATGTATATTTTTCAAATGACACATTTTAATGTAAATATAAATTTATCTGTTTAAAACAAATCATATGAAAGGCAAACTGAAAAATGCCTGCAGAAACAGAAAACCATTTTTAAGAAGTTTTAGTGATTTTTCAAAAGAACAATACAGAATTAGAGAAAATGATAATTGAAATTAAAAACTCAATAGATAGCTCAAACTGCAGTTACAGTTAAAGATAGAGTTATTGAAGTTAGGTAGGGATCAGGGAAGGCCTTATTATGGACAAGCATTTGCAAAGACCTGAGGAAAGAATATTTCAGGCAGAGAGACTAGAAGAGCAAAAACTTTGAGAAGGAGGTATTAGAGGGCATAAAAAAGCCCAGGGATCTAGAGCATAGTGAGTGAGTGGGAAAGTAGGAGAAGTTGAGGTCAAAAAGGAGGGGTGCCCCAGAGCATATATAATCTCATGCCAGATGGAGTTGGATATTTTATTTATTTTTTTTTGTTTTATTTATTTATTTTTTTGAGCCAGAGTCTCACTTTGTTGCCCCTGGTAGAGTGGCATCATAGCTCATAGCAACCTCAGACTCATGGATTTAAGCAATTTTCTTGTCTCAGCTTCCCGAGTAGCTGGGATGACAGGCGCCTGCCACAGTGCTGGCTATTTTTTTTTTTTTTTAATTTTTTAGAGGCAGGGTCTCGCTCTTGCTCAAGCTGGTCTGGAACTCCTGAGCTTAGGCAATCCACCTGCCTCGGCCTCCTAGACTGCTAAGATTAAAGGCATGAGCCACAGTGCTCTGGCTGGAGTTGGATATTTTAAAACTGTGATAGGGCCAGGCGCAATGGCTCATGCTCGTAATCCTAGCATTTTGGGAAGCTGAGGTGGGTGGATCACCTGAGCTCAGAAGCTTGAGACTAGCCTGAGCCAGAGTGAGATCCCATCTTTAGTAAAAATAGAAAAACTAGCCAGTCATTGTGGGGCGAGTGCCTATAGTTCCAGCTACTCAGTAGGCTGAAGCAAGAGAATTGTGTGAACCCAAGAGTTTGGGATTGCTGTGAGCTGTGACGCCAGGCTGACAGAGTGAGACTCTGTCTCCAAAGAAAAAACAAAAAGTGTGGTAGGAGGTCATTGAAGAAAAGATTTAAAGATAGTGTGATTTACATTTTAAGAATAGCCTCTGGTAAGCACCAGAAAGGTAAATTGCAAGATTTTCACCAAGGCTATAGACATCCACTGTCTAAACCCAGCGAAGGAAAAGTATTTTAAAGCAAGACAAAAACATCTAATTACCTCTAAGACTTCTCAGCAGAAGCCTTACAAGCTACAAGAGATTGAGGTCCTACTTTCTTTTTTCTTCTTTTAATGTCCAATTAATGTGAGGATATATGCAATTAGATTCCATTATTTGCACCTACAGTTGTAGGTGTGTCCTTCACACAGGAAGTCTGCTGTGTACTCACACATTGTTCCTACTGGGAAAGAACCTGGTGACCCTCCCACCCCCCTCCTCTGGAATGTCATTGAGTTTTTCTCATGTGAACACATTGTTGTTAATCTACAATTTCAAATTAGTATAGAGAACTTGTGGTGCTTGTTTTTCTATTTTGCAATACTTACCAGAGTGTTCTCCAAATCTATCCAAGTTGTAACAAAAGATACAAAATCTCCATCTTTTTTAATGGCTGAATAGTATTCCAGGGTATACGTACACCACAGTGTAATTATCCATTACTGTGTTGAAGGACACTTGCGTTGTTTCTATATCTTAGCAAATGTAAATTGTGCTGCTATAAACATTTGAGTGCATATATCCTTATGGTAAAATGACTTTTTTTCTTTTGGGTAGACCCTAGTAATAGGATTTGGGGATCAAATAGAAAGTCTACTTTTAGTTCTGTGAGGATTCTCCATACTTCTTTCCATAAAGGCTATACTGGTTTGCAGTCCCACCAATAGTGCAGAATGTTCCCTTCTCTCTGCACCCACACCAGCATCTGCTGTTTTGGGACCATGAGATGTGGGCCATTCTCCCTGGGGTTAAGTGATATCTCAAAGAGGATTTGATCTGCATTCCTCTAATAGAGATGATGAACATGTTTTGATGAGTTTATTGGCCACTCGTCTGTCCTCATGAGAAAAAAAATGTGTTCATGTCTCTTGCTCAGGTCTTAATGGTTTGCTCCTTTTTTTTTTTTTTTATGTTGTTGATTAGTTTGAGTTCTTTATAAATTCTGGTTCTTGGATCTTTGTTGGATTTATAGCATGCAAATGTCTTTTCTCATGCTGAAGGTTGTCTCTTCACTTTCTTGATTGTGTCCTTAGCTGTGCAGAAACTTTTTAACTTGATTGGGTCCCATTTTTTCAATGTTCTCAAAGAAAAGAAGTCTCAGCCAAAAATGTATCTTGCTAAACTATGCTTCCTAAGTGAAAGAGAAATATTCTTTCTGAGATAAGCAAATGTTAAAGTAATTTGTTACTCATAAAATAAGTCTATAAGAAATGCTCGAGAAAGTTCTGAACATGGAAATGAAAGGTGGATAGCACAAGACTTGAAACATATGAGACCGGCAAAACCGCATGCCTTATAAAACAAATATGCAATTGAAAATACCAAGCAATTAGTTAACAACATTATGACAGGGACAAACTCTCATGTATCATATTAGCTTTGAACCTAAATAGAATAAATGTCTCAAATAAAAGATACAGATTAGCAGAATAGATTAAAAAAAAAAAAAAAACCAAACATGCTGCCTACGAGAAACTCACTTAACAGATAAGGATTCTTACAAACTCAGATAAGGGGTGGAATAAGATATTCTATGAAAACAGAAACCAAAAGTGAGTTGTAGTAGCTACCCTGACATCGGATAAAATAGACTTTAAATCAACAATAGTAAAAAGAGACAAAGTTATTATATGATGATAAAAAGATTAATTCAACAAGAAGATGTAATGATCCTAAGTATATATGCACCTGACATCAGAGCACCCTGATTCATAAAACAAATACTAGTAGACCCAAGAAAAGAGATAGACAACAATAGAAGAGCTAATAAGAAATGAGATGTTGTAGGACATGAATTCCCAGTAATTTTGAACCCAAGACAGGAGATCTTGGCAATCTAGACAACTTATGTAAGAGAATGTCACCCATAAATAGTAAACATCAGACTCTAAGGACAGAACGTTCATCCTAGGGAAGATGACATAAGCCAAGATGGGTCTGTAGTATGAGAAGTGGGCTGGAATACAATTAATACATGGGGTATTGGAAATCACCTAAGAAGAGGGTCTATGAGAGAACCTAAGTTACATGATCTAAGCCATTCAAAGGAAAAGGAAAGAAACCTCCAAGGATGGAAACTCAGATGTAGAAATAAATGAGAGTAAAATAATCAAAGAGGTTACCATTTTTTTTTTTTTTGTAATTTCATCTGTGAAAAGAGTAAAAAAGAAGTGTAGAGTCAAGAGTCCAACTAGCACACTCAGGATGACATGGGAATAGATGAAGGGCACCGGCCCCCCTTCAGGTAAATAAGGGGTAAGGGAAATTCCTTAGTATTCGGCTTTGCAGAGGGGAAGGTAGGAGAAGGGCAGATTTTGGCAAGGTAGCTTAAGTACCTAGTGTTTGCTTCACATCTGGCTTGATTTTGAGAACTGAGGATGAGAAATGGGCAGATCATTTATAGAGCTAAGAGAATGAGAGAAAGCCTGGGTCGGAGATCCCTGCTTCCATGACTCAGTTTTCTTGCATAAATACCTTCATGCTTCTCAGCATTGCATTCCACAAATCTTCCAATTTGCTTCTCATTTCCACCTTATGTATGTTTTAGATATATTCTAGATGAGAACTATGTGCTGAGACTTTTTGATTGTTGCTAAGATATATTTCCCTTATAAAACTCATTCGTAGACAAGTTATCAGCTAGTCATTTGTTAGGAATATCTTCAACAGAAGATAACAGATGACTCAGTTAGCTGGGCCTTAAGCAATAAAGATATTTGATTATTTCACGCAATAAGGAAGGCAGTTCCAGGTTTCATTTAAAAAAAGAAAAACAGCAATATTTCTAATGACCCTGATTCTTTCTCCCTTTCTGTGCTACCATCTTTTAAACTCCTTACAGTTTGGTTGTAATTTTATGGTGACAGTTCAGCTGCTACTGCTTCTCACTTCTGGCTCAGAGCAGGAAAGAAAGATGGGCTCAATCTTTTCACCTTGGAAGAAAACTTGTATTCCAGGAGCAATCGGTTATTTTTAACGTGTCCTTAGCAGGAATTGGGTTCATACATGTTAGCTAAATCCGGGTCATATGCCTGTCCCAGACCAATCAGTAGGCATTTTTATGACTGATCTAGGCCACTGTACCTCAAAGTTCACATTGAAGTTCCCTTGGCAACTGATGGCTGCGACTGGCTTCCAGAGATTCTGAATGAAGTGGTTCTGGGTGTGACTCAGGCGTCAGACATGTTTGTTTGCATAAGTTTCCCAGGTGATTCCAACGTACAGCCAAGGTTGACAATTACTACCTGAAAGACCAATTATGATCCCCTAGGGCTGGAGGAAGGGCCTTACTTTACAAGCTTAAGGGATCTCAGTTGCCAATTGAATGAAATTGAGGTAGAAAATGGCTTCTGGTGGCCTCAGATTAACATTTTTTCAACTTAGTCAATCTGGTGGAAAAAAGCTTAATTTTCTCAATATTTCCAGTAAAAGTCCAGATTTCAATCCCATGGGTCTCTCTTTGGGTATGTGCCATCTTTGAACCAATAGTTATGGCCAAAAGGATAAAAAAGACTAATGGGCCAATCCTGGGTCATGTGCCAGGAAAGGAAATTAGCCCCAATAGAGCCAAGAGGACTGTGAGTGGGAAGGGGAAAGGGTTATTCTCCAAAGGAAAACATAGGTGCTGTTACTAGAGAAAAAAAAAAAAAAGAGAGAGAGAAAGCCCAGGGGCTCACTAGAGCTCAGTATATATTTATTAAATGAGTAAGTGGAACATGATATTTATTCCTCATCTTTTCCATTCCTAACCGAGCAGGGGAAATACCATATTTTGCCCCACATAACGTGCAGTTTTTTGCCCATATTTTCAAGAGAAAAATAAGGATGCATATTATACATGGGTAGTACTGATTCTTTATATAAATGTTTTCAATTCCTCTATTCATGCTTACCCATTCAAAGCATTGCTCTAGAAAGCAATATCACTATCCATATGTAAAATAATACCCTAGAAAAGTAAGTACCTTAATATAAACAAATAAAAATTTGAATTAAAAAATTAAAATGAGGCTCAGCGCCTGTTGCTCGGTGGTTAGGGCGCTGGCCACAAACGCTGGGGCTGGTGGGTTTGAAGCTGGCCTGGGCCTGCTAAACAACAATGACAACAACAACGAAAATAGCTGGGCGCCTGTACTCCCAGCTGCTTGGAAGGCTGAGGCAAGAGAAATGCTTAAGCCCAAGAGTTTGAGGTTAGAGTGAGCTGTGACGCCACAGCAGTCTACCCAGGGCGACATAGTGAGACACTGTCTCAAAAACAAAAACAAAAAAAAAATTAAACCCACACCTTTCACCACTAACGAAGATTGACTCACAATGGATTAAAGATTTAAACTTAAGACATGAAACTATAAAAATACTAGAAGAGAGTGCGGGGAACACTCTTGAAAGCATCGGCCTGGGCGAATACTTCATGAGGAGGACCCCCAAAGCAATGGAAGCAGTATCAAAAATACACTAGTGGGATCTGATGAAGCTAAAAAGCTTCTGCCCCACCAAGAACACAGTAAGAATTGCTAACAGACAGCCCTCAGAATGGGAAAGAATATTTGAAAATTATGCCTCTGACAAAGGCTTAATAACCAGAATACACAGAGAATTCCAACATATGTGCAAGAAAAGAACAAGAGATCCCATCTCAGGATGGGCAAAAGATCTAAAAAGAAACTTCTCTAAAGAAGACAGGTGCACGGCCTTCAGACACATGAAGAAATGCTCATTATCCTTAATCATCAGAGAAATGCAAATCAAAACT
>CAUYRH010075038.1:0-11327 GCA_963574655.1 Perodicticus potto
CCAATCCAGGAATGGATTAACAAACTATAGTATATGTACACTATGGAATACTATTCAGCCATTAAAAAAAATGGAGACTTTACAGCCTTTGTATTAACCTGGATGGAAGTGGAACACATTATTCTTAGTAAAGCATCTCAAGAATGGAGAAGCATGAATCCCATGTACTCTAGTTTGATATGAGGACAATTAATGACAATTATTGACACGGTGGGGGTGAGGGAAGGGGAGAGCAGAGAGAGAAAGAATGAGGGAGGGGTGGGGAAAGGAAGAGCAGAGAGAGGGAAGGAGCGAGTGGGGTGGGGTCTTAGGGCCTTGGTGTGTGCCACACCTTTTGGGGGCAAAACACGATTTTAAGAGGGACTTTACCCAACAAATGCAACCAGTGTAACATGGTTTCTTGTACCCTCAATGAATCCCCAACAATAAAAAAAAAAAAAAAAAGTACATGGTATCATTCAGTACTTTCTGATGTCTGTAATTTCGTAATTTTGAAATGAGAGAATGGAATGGTCAGAAATATTTCATAAGACAAATCTTGCTCATGACTTCATTCTAAATTTAAAGTGTTCCCAAAGTTAGTCTCAATAGAAAACCAAAAAACCCTACAAAGCCAGCTTTGACTAAAGAGTTAGAAATTAACCTCCATTTTTTAGGGAGAATTCAGTCTCATTGCTAAGTTCAGACACAGTCCTTGCCAAGTGCCTTGTAGATGGCTGAATGTATGAATTGCTAAAGTGATGAACAAATTAATTTAGTCAGGAAGCCAGTAAGTATAGTAGTTCAAAGATAAAGTAAAATATGATCTCCCACTGAATTCGACCTCTCCTGAACAACTATGCGCTGTTTCTCCCAAAGCTTTATTAACAGGATTTGTTCAGTGAACTTTGGATTCCGTCTAAGGATTCGAGAGACCACACATGCCCCCCACCTCCCTGGCACGGACACATACATGTCCTTTTTGGTCTGCTTTAAATGATCAACCCTTCAGAATGGGTCTTAGCAATAGAATTTGTGCCTTATCTCCAGGTACTGGTGAGATGTTTTAGACATAATGAATGAATGAATGAATGTCACTTGATCTGTGGTGTCTCTGAAAGCGTCCTGGCATGGTCTGTGCTTTCATCAGGAGGTCAGGGAGCTTAGAGGGCTCCAAATTGTCCCTTATCTCCCAGAAGACCCAGGGGTTACGAATACAGAGATGGTGAAACCCAGGAGGGGCAGGGAATCTTCTACCGCAGTTTGAATGCTGTGTATGTGCTGAAGCGGGATGGGCGGGTGAGCAAAACAACGGCCACCCCGTTTCATCACAGGGCTGCACACCCTGGGCACCCAGGCTGGGGAGAAACTAGCCGCTATTCCCCACCAGGTTCAGGTTCTAGAAAGACTTTCAGGCATTCTAGAGGTGTAATTCTCCCAGTGTGTTTTTGTTTTTTTTCTTTTTCTTTTTTTTTTCAATTAAAGGCCTCGATGTAAAGTATTGCAAAACTCAAAAGGACTCTGAGTCAATTATTGTTCTCATTTCTGTTACATAAGATATAAAGGATGCAAAGTCATTCAGGAAGTACTAAATTAATGCTTCTATTTCCCTCCCTCGGATTCTGGTTAATATTTTTACAGGGTGCACAATTTAAAAAGAACTACAGAATTTCTGCACATTGTCACTGTTAGTAATAATACTTACTGTCTACTAAGAGTCTGCTATTGACACTACCCTGCTTCAGGGCAGAGTGGAGGCAGAGAAGAGCCTAACCACACACCCCTTCCACCAGAAAGCTGACGTTCTAGCCCATCTCTTTGTGGAAATCACCGGTCTTGACCATTAAACTTAACTCCCGTCACCTCTTGCCTTTCTTTAATTTCCCAGGTCTGATTTTCTACTGTGAGTTTTAATATAAGCTGCATGCAGACACTGATGCAGTGAGTCATAAACACACAAACGAACCTAAACTGCATTTCGAATATTGCTAGAGGACTTTATAAATGTTTTATAAAGCACAGGTCCCTTTAAGAAGTTAAACACTCAAGTTTTGTTTTGTTTTTGGTTGGTTTGTGTGTAATATAGTTAGTTTAAGGTAATTAAGATTAATCACCTGGCACTCTCACATAGTATCTGGGTTGAAAGCCCACTGTTAGGGGAGAGAGGAACAGAAGCCCACTGTTAGATTAGCAGGGGCACCCTCCAGCCTGGACTTCCCTTCCCTCCGCAGCCCTCCCTGCCATATGGGAGGCCTCTGCTGGGTGCCCCCAGGGGTGGATCAAAGACAAGGAACTTCAGATGCAGGACCTGAGTAGTTCAGCTTGGTTTATTGCTGGGTTTGTGTGTTCATCTGCATGAGCGCTTGTGTTGTGTATACTTGGAGTCACCCTTCTGAAACATTCTTATTTTAGAAGTCTTACTCTATTATGCATATCTGTATTTCTTATATTGAACATATTTTTGAATTGATCCTACTCATTATGATAAAATCCGTGCAACAAGCTGTATTTTATAGGGTATTTAAACAAAGAGCTATAGCACAAGCTTTCTAAACCTTTTGGGATGTAGGAATACAAACGGCAGAACTGGGTCCCTGCTGGAGCAAGCTCAGGGTGTGTTCAGCCGATGACACTGAGTCTCGCGCGTGGATAGTACAAGCCTTAATGTGATCCTGTTGACCTATCACTGGACTGATCCTGGCTTAATTCCCTGGGTAGGTTATGAGAAAACTGTAGGAGGCCAACCATGGAAGGAGAAAATTTGTGTGTGGATGTACAGTTAGGGCCATAGTTAAATGTAAACCCTTGATCCTCGATGACCAACAAGGCACCTAAGGTGGTGTTGATTCTGAAGAGCAAGTGGGATGTGTGGAGAAGCTCAGCTCCAGCTTCTTCACGGCACCTCGATGAATGGCCTCACCCCAGTCTCAGTTTCCCCAAGAGTAAGTTGGGCTAAGCCGCCTTCACAGCTTTCCCCACAAAGTGCACTCCCACTTTTCCCACTGTGAAATGCCTTCAATGCAGAGTGTTTCATGACAAGCAGGAGCTGCCACAGGCTTGGGGAGGAGCAAGCCTGGCAGTGCTTGCCCAGAGCCCCTGGTCTGTGCGGGGATGGGTGTGCACTGAGCACCCTTCTCACCCAGAGAGACACAGGTGGCTGTGTACACAGGCACCCTGGGTACACTGAGTCAGCTGCTGAAGGAAACCACCTTTCCTACTGAAATGAGGGTGTCTGCAAGAGTGATGCCGGGGGTGAAAGACTGCGTGCTCAGTCCCCCTCCCATGTGAAGGCTGACCCTCACAACTTTCTGTCTGAAAGAAGCTGAATTTGCATGGAGGTCAGCTCTTACTCCAATAACCAAATAATACGGATATTAAAGAAACCAGACCCCAGCCCAGGACAGCTGAAAACTGCGAAGTTCTGTAGATTTAGTACTGTGAACTATGGAAGCAAAAGCATTTGGAAGTGAGGATCATTTCTGAGACCCTGGTGGGTGCAGTTGGTGTGGACAAACCCACCCCACAGCAGGAACATCACTGAAGCAGCCTGCATTGCATTCAGGGCTGAGAAGTAAGCCCAGGGCATTCTAGAAATGAGCAGCCTTTAGCAAAATGTTGTATCCTGGCTTGGCCGAAGTTAAAACTTTTAATCCTTTGATTCATGATATACTCTAAAACAAATGTAACCCAGTTAGAGAGTTTATGTTACATGTGGGCTAAGAGGCGTGTGGAGGCCCCAGAGGGCTCGAGGACATTCTAAAGGGCAGGGAACCCAAACACAGCCCCCAACCGCCTCACCCCCACGGCCAAATCAAAGCCGTCCAATATTCCTTATTCCGACTAATGGCAGGACTCACCCGTGTCATCGTGTGATAAAGACATGAATAATGAGGAAGTATCTAAATTTGGCCAACCAAAGTATAAATGAAAGCCAATCTGCAGGCCCATTTTAAGAGGTAATTGCCTCTGATTGAAATCAGTTTTGATTTGGCTTAAATTGGTTACTGAGATGGTTAAAGCACCTAAATCACGTCCGTGTCTGCAACTGAACTCACATCTGGAAGCAGGAAAAAGAATTCCTGGCAGAAAGAATATGGTTCCTTAAAAAGGAAAACACAGGCTGATGTGATGTGGTTCTCAAGTTCTTTCATGCTACGTCTTCCAGGGAAACTTAGCAAATGAATTTTTTTTTTTTTGCAGTTTTTGGCCAGGGCTGGGTTTGAACCTGCCACCTCCGGCATATGGGGCCAGCGCCCTACTCCTTTGAACCACAGGTGCTGCCCAGCAAATGAAATTTTAAGAGAAAAACCTTCTCCTTAGAGTCAGAGCTTATGTTAGCTAGATTTCTCACCAAAAGTTCTCTTTAATTTTTGTACTTTTATTCTCTTTTGCTTTTTGGCCAATGGTCTCAATGAAGGTCACGGCCAGGTGATCCTCACTGGCCTGGACCTGCAGGGGTGCTCCCGTGTAACCAGGAATGTAGCCTCAAAGCATCGACGCCAAAGTTCCCTTTTACCTCACAGGGCTCCTCCCTTTCCTCTGAGCCACCCAACTCTGTTCTCTGCAGCAGACTGACTCAGAAACGGGGAAAGCGACAGCTCCAAGGGTGGAGTAAGATCCATGAATGCATTAAATTTTAATACATTTGCAGTTTATAATTGTACATAATTGAACATGAAAGTACCAATTTCTTTTTAAGACTACCCCACATTTGTTTCTCTAGATGAGAACTGGAAAGCGTCATCTCAGGAGGCTTAGGAGCTTTGAGGGTCTAAGACCCACAGTTTATCTGGCAGAATTTGTCCATGATCAAGAAGGTCCTGCTAACAGCCGACTATCAGAGTTTAGTTTTGGAAGTGACAAGAAGAAGGGTTCCAGAAAATTCTATGTTAGCTGATGCATAAGAGAAAACTGAGGTAACTGGGCCCACGTGTTACACAGTCTCTGTGAACAAGTGGACAGCACGGCACTGGGCAGAGGGGAGTGTGTCACGCTCAGGAGATGCTGCTGCCGGAGGAAGTGACCATGGCTTTAAAAACATGTGAAAGAGTGTTAGAAGGGCGCAGCGTGAGTCATCCCAAGACGGCTACTGACGAGCTCGCTCACAGGGCTGAGCTGACCCCTCTGCGTGCAGAACCGGCCAGCCGGACTTCCTGACCCTGTGAAGGCAGTGGGGGCCGGGGGCATTGGCCAGTACAGGATGAAGAAAAATGTTACCATCTGTGGTTTCCTCCGCTTGGATAGACATGGCATCAAATAAAATGTGTCATTAAATCTTAGCCTTTTAAGGAGATGTTTAAGTGAAATTCTTGGTTTTGAAGATCCATTATTAGAAATGGACCCTTCCAGAAAATAAGTCAAGTTTAGACTTCGCAGCAAGGCTCAATCAAAATGGGACTTAGTTGTTGTGAAGACAAGTCTAGAAACAGGTGTGCTTTCAGATCAGCCCCAAATTAGGCAAAGGCCAGCCATCTTCTGGAAGACACAGTGTCCCCTCGAGGACAAGCAGGACAGTGTGGGCGGGAAGCCAAGGCGCGGAGAGCCAAGGCCTCCCTGGAGACGCCTGTGCTGGTGACCGCCACACCATCGCGGTGGAGGGAGATGCGAGGGCCGTGCTGCCCTGCAGACACGGCGCGTCTGCTGAGCGTCTCAGACCAACGCAGATCTTCAAGAGCAATGGTAAGGGATGCAAAGCAAAGGAAAACTAACCTCAGAAGGGACTCTGGTCTCCGGGGCTCAGAGACACTGCCCAGGCAGAAGCAACCGTGGGCACAAGTTGTACAAAGGCCACTTTCTTGTTTACAGCTAGCCTGCTGGAACTGGAGAGGCGCCAGCCTTTTGCAAAGCCTCCACCATCAAGAGATTCACAGGAATGTCGCCACGCTCTGACTTGTTGGCCAAGTTCCAAGTGAAGTTAATCACATTTTGACCAGGAGGGAAATGTGGTTTTAAGCCATATAAGAGATCCCTGAACCAAGTGGGCCGAACTGTTCTTGCTAATGCTGTCCTTGCTGTGGTTCTAAAGCTACGTTGTCCTCTAGGCACTGGGTGGGAGCGCGCTACAGATGCTAAAGCTGCTAAGTGAGAGGAAGCCCTCCAGGCGTGCGCGTCCCGTGAGGAAAATCCCAAGAGGCTGTGACGAAAGGGCTAGCTCAGGAAGTCACTGAACATGAGCAGGTGGTCTATGGCACTAGGGCCCTGGACAGGGAGCCTGTAAGAAACGACAGGGTGTGAATCCAGCCTCGGTCGGCTGTCACGGGGCGGGCTGGGGCAGGAAGCTGGGCAAGGAATCAAGCGTGGGTCTGAAACATTTTCGTTGCATGAATAACCCCTTTCCCACACAAAATGAAACCCAAGCAATGTGACACAATGATGGGTCTGTCAGATCATCACGACAGTTATTTTGGGGACTCTCGGTCCTCACCGTGCTGTGCACGTCTTCTCGGTCCCGCCCTCAATCCTGGTACACCTGAGTTCTGCTCCTGCTGGAGTCACTTCCCGTAACTTGCACTGGCTTCGTTCAGCTGCTGAGGAGAGCCTGACTACAGGCATCTATCTATAAAGAGGGAACCGCAGGCTGCTGGTATAAGTGTAGCTGGTTTTACAGTTTTGCCAAATTTGTGCTTAAATATTGTAGGCACAGAGGAGAGGGTGACGTGTGAGCTCTGTGCGGTCCCTCAACTGTGAGTTGTCATTGTCCTGCTAAGAACTAGAGCACAGTGCATTTAACAAATCGGCTATTATCATGGCACATCCTTATCATTAGTGCTATTTAAGTGCCTATATTTTAAATAACTGCACTAACTTACCACTTAAAAAATAAATTTTGATTCCTTAAACTACAATCTTTCTCTTACAGTTTGAGTAACTGTGTATTTCTCTTTTATATGCATGCATTTCTGAAGAGAAAATACTCATGCTTTAGGAAATTTGAGATAGAAAGGGTATGATATGAAAAAAAACAACAGAGAAAAACATAAGGGAGAAAGGCAGGATGGATTGTTTGGAAAAGTGGCTGAAACCCCTGGAACCCGCTGGTGGATGCCACATCGGGGCACTGAAGAGCACAGGTCATTTTTGTTAAAGACATTTTTCTTTTCAAATGATACATCATTCTTTGTGAATTACTGAGAGAATAAGTTTTCCAAAGAGAATTATTTTCATTAAATCTTACTTGAGTTCTTGGGAGCTGGTGGCCAGCATACTTCGAATGCTTTTGTCAGCCAGAGGGCAGCCAGACAGACTGTAAGACAGGCCAGGAAGTCAGGTGAGTGGACCTCTAAGCGGCTTAGCTCCCGAACAAACACAACATAAAAACCAAAATCAAAAAGTTTAATGCAGAAAAGCAATGGGTAAGTGCTGTATATTGAATTTTTTTTGTATAATTAACTCTGAATATATTCAAATATAAATTTAAGAAGATTTTCTGTTAACATACAGTTGTTTAAAAAGATAAAATGTTTCTGTTCTTTGGTGTCAATATTTAAGAAGAATTTCACAAATTTAGGTAGTTTATTTGAAAATAAAAGACATTATACAACACATAAATCAGCATGCTTTTGAAGGTCAACATATAGCACTTAAGGGTTGACACAGAATTCAACATTTTTACTTTGACAGCATTGTTGAGGTAAGCTGAAAACAATAAATTGAAAAGACAGAATCCACCATGAGAAAAATGAAGTCACACCTTCTGTGTGAGGCGTAATTACCAGTCACATGACCACTCCCATCACACCCCGGAGTTGGACATCTGCCACCAGACAAAAACAAGAACAGCCAGAATAGTAAGTATGTTTTTAAAAAAACTTTTAAAAAAGTTTCATTGTTTCCAGTTTAGCTGCAATGTCTGCAAGGGGGTTTAAGCGCCCTGAAGAAAAGCCGCAAATGCACAGGATTAAATGAAAATGACGCCTGCATAGGACAGAGTGTCGTTCAGAACAAGCAGCTGCACAGTTAGCTTCTCACTCTACGGGACTGGCGGGCAGAGACGTCTGTGTGCTGCGGGTGTCGCATGCTCAAACGGCAAGGCATATACAGATCTGGGTTTTAAAAATAAGCCAAAGAATGGGAGAATTAAGAGAAGCCGTCATTTCACCTCGCGTTATGCTTACGTTATCAGATCCTTTTTGCTTTCCTTGCACTGAGGGTACTTGGGCTTTGGACTTGGGATGGTCACCTCCCCCGGGTACCTCCGTTCTTCTAGAGCCTCCTGGAAGGGATCCAAGTCTTCTGGCTGCAGGCAAAACACAGCTTCAGAGCCAAGGGCTGGTGACACAGGTGCAGAAGGAAGAAGGCGGCTGCTGGATCTGGGGTGGCCACCTCGACATTTCCTACCTCTTTCTACCTTACAGGTAAAATCATTGCATATGTTTGTCCTGATACAGGCCCTTCTGAAAATGCAAACTGAACTTTTCGCCAACTGCTCTAAACTTCTAAAATTACGGTCACTTGTCTGTGGTCAGTGATTCCATTGGCCATACTCAGCAGGAACGCACAATGGCCCCCCAAGAAGAACCACGTTTAGTTTGGTCTCCTCTTCCAGCAACCAGCATTCAGAAAACGCCGGTGTCTCGAAGTCATGGGTTGCACTTCCACCCCACATTGACCTGCCAAGAGTCAATGGAACCCCTGAAAACGGTTTAGGGTTAGGTTTTAACCTGTCCTCGCTGAGTACTTGACAAACCATGGGAGAGCAGCTGGGATGAGCCCTGTGACTTCACCTCATTGTATGCAGCATTTTCACATTTGGGTGTGTGTCCAGTTGCAGTGACCAGAATTCCCTGTAGATGGCAGTGATCAGCACACGTGTGTCCTGGGTCCCTGTGCACAGGGGTCTTATGTCCCTGACTCTCTGCGACATGAAAACACTTCTGTCATTTTGTGAGGGCTTAATTGTAAATAAAATAAATCCCAAGACAATGTCCATGCCTTATTTGGTAGCAATGATTTAACTCTGCTGGAAAGAAAAAATACTAGGAAATTTAGCTTGTGACTCAGAGTCGAGGCTTTTTTAAATAATGACTGGATACTTAAATCAACTACAAAAATAAAGTTAACAGGCTTATAAGCAGGCACCCTCTCCCAGTCTCTCCCGGGCGCTGCTGATTCGCCGGTCCCTTGTTTCTGGAGGGTATTACTGCTTCCATGGTGGTCTCTCTTTTGTACTCAATTTTTCTTTTTTCTTTTGCAAGGAATAAAGAAGATATAATAATTTTCGGGATTGAACACTAAAGAAGGAGTCAGTCAAATAAAGAAATAGTTTTCATTTCTTTTCAAAACCTGAGGGCTATTGTGTCTATTTTAATTACCCGAATTTGAGAATTGCAAGTGCATCACAACTATCTTCTTGGCACAGGTTTTATGGTGATATCGTCATAAACAAAGGTTTAGGCGATCGCATTAAAATAGAAGAGACACTGCCTTGGCTTTAAAGAACTAGCTAATTAACAGTTAGCTGTTAACTATTAACTACTGGTTAACTATTAACACAGTTAACCATTTGTGTACACGAGATTCTTGGCTTGGTGCCCGTAGCTCAGTAGTTAGGGCACCAGCCACATACACCAGGGCTGGAGGGTTTGAACCCTGCCCCAGCCTCCTAAACAACAATGACAGCAACAACAACAACAAAAACAGCCAGGCGGTGTGGCAGGCGCCTGTAATCCCAGCTACTTAGGAGGCTGTGAGAGAATCACTTAAACCCAAGAGTTTGAGGTTGCTGTGAGCTGTGACAACACAGCACTTTACCCAGGGCGATAAAGTGAGGCTTTGTCTCAAAAAACAAAACAAAACAAAACAAAAAAACCTCTCATTATGATTACCTACCTGCAAAGAAAATCTGTCATCAGGTACCCAGAAAAAAAATGAGCTGGTATACCATTTATACATTTTCTTAGAGAAATTATTTGTGACAAAACACACTTGCTAGAAAATAAAATTTATCGTTTAAAAGGGTCAATTGTTTTTCACTCAAATCAATGTTAGTCACAAATCTCATATGAATCAAAAAAAAGTTTTCTATGTCCTCGTCAGCTCCGGGTCGTATGTTTTCCCCGGGGGAGTGCACATGGCATTTCTCTCACCCTCGCCCCCCTCAGAGCCTCGCAGCCGCCACGGTCGGTGTCAGGGAAAAGGACCTACGGTAATCTCTTTGGGGTCGTCCTCGTCTATCCTCCGGGGCTTCATCTTGGTGTAGTCGACGGGCAGGTCCCAGCAGTCCCCCTCGCCCAGCTGGAAACACCGACTGTCCATCACTGCCTGCTGCTGGGGGGACATGGGCTCCAGGGGCGTCAGGATGGGGCAGCAGCTGTCCCGTGGCCTCTGCTTGTTCATGCTGAGGTCCAGAGTCCCATTCTCATCCACCTCCATGTCAGGGTTCTGTCAGCAGAAAGACGGGGTGACGGGGACTCTGTGGGGCCTGCCCACCTGAGAGCTCTGCAAGCCTCCCCCACCTGCCGTCCCGCCTGTAGCCGGCGCAGCCGCGAATCAGAGCCCCTCACTGCCGTGCCATTCGCCTGAGCCCCTAGGGGGCAGACATGGATGCTGGGCATGTCTGCTGTGCTGTGTTTAGTTGTAAACTTGGTTGGAGGATCCATCCATTTCTCTATTTCTCTACTGTCCCCCCGCTTACATCTGTGCTTTTAGGAATGAGCTTGGCAAAAGGATATTTATAAGGTGACTAACTTGGACTTCTTGTGCACATGTGCTCGTGTGTGTCAGTGTGCTCATATGAACTTAAAAATGTTTATTTTATCTTTATCCGGGCGTTGTGGCGGGCGCCTGTGGTCCCAGCTACTCGGGAGGCTGAGGCAAGAGAATCGCCTAAGCCCAAGAGCTGGAGGTTGCTGTGAGCTGTGACGCCACGGCACTCTACCGAGGGCCATAGAGTGACTCTGTCTCTACAAAAAAAAACCCCAAACCCTACCCTTTTAAATAAAAAGAAAAAATGTTCCTTTATGTTTATTGATGTTAGTAGTTTAAGAATTACAGAAGTGAAAAACAATAGAGTTAAAGGATGAAGGAAGGAGAGACAAGGAACTAGAATTTGCTTTCTGATACAAACTTACGAAGAAGAGATTTTCATTTTAAGAGAGATGTGCAGTCAAGGGTCAAAACACCTCAACTGCGCTGAGTATGGTCCGACCCACTCTCAGAGTTCGCAAACCTGCAATTTAGTCACTTGCTTTAAAAACCCTCCAAAAGGTATAGGGCGAGATTTTTAAAAATGATTCTTTGAAACAGATCAATAATTTTTCAGAGCTTGCCTTTCAGAAGGTTTAGGGGAGACCCTTGGACAGAAAGCAAACAAATTAAAATGCCCCCAACAAGCCTGTATTTTTTTTTTT
>CAUYRH010075039.1:0-12244 GCA_963574655.1 Perodicticus potto
CTGTTATTGTCATATACAAAGGCTACTGATTTGTGGACATTGTTTTTATATCCTGGGACATTACAATAGTTTTTGATCATTTCCAGAAATCTTGGGGTTGAATCTTTGGGGTTCTCTAAGTATAAGATCATATTATTGGAAAAGAGAGAGAGTTTGACTTCCTTTGCCACAATTTGGATGCCCTTTATAAATTAATAAGAAACAAAACACATCAAAACAAAATAACAAAAAGCTCTAATTAGCAAAAATAAGCAATCTCAGCAACGAATAGAAGAAGAGAAAAAAGGAAAAAATACTAACAACAAAAAGAATAAAAACAAAAGAAAAGAAAAAAATCACTATATATATGCATATATATTAATATGTAAAAGCATATAGCAGAAACTTGGACTTTAATAGGAATATTTTTGTGTGCATTATACTACCAGGACACCAGGTGACATGGTGTCTTTAGGGGGGTGGACAACACAGTTGGTAGCCTCTCTCTAGTTCCCAGGCATAGACCTTTTTCCCAACTGAATTGTCCATGGTAGCCTGATTATTTCCTCAGCATTGGTACCTTGCTGGGTTAGGATCTTAACACTCTCCAGAATCCTTCACAGGCAGGTCTCACCGTGCCCCCTGACAACAGTTCCAATGGGGTGTGGGAGTCCCTGAGTCTAACATGAGTGGAGGTCTCATCTTAGTGGGCGGAACTAAAAAGTCTAATTCCCTATAGGAGGTCCACTCTCTTGACTGTCTCCCAACCTTCCCACAGTTGCCTCGTGGCTGCAGAGACCTTCCCTGTATGGCTGTCTTGACTGCTGTCAAACTGATGGCAAATCTGCTCCAACCAGCACTCAAACCTGGTTGCTGTACACTGTTTCGGTGTGCCCAGTCTTGCAACTTTTCACTCAATGCTCAGCTGTCCCTGACAACCAAAAACTATGAAAAAGCTTCCTCCTGTCCCAGACCTCCGCAGTGGAGCCAGTCGCTCCCGCAGGCTTTCAAAAACTTTCCTATTGTGTTAGATCTCGGCCATTCTGGTTCAGTGTATCATCACCTCATTGTGCACCCCGAGCCACACCTCCAGGTAAGGTGTTTATGCCAGGTACAGTTGGCTTTCTCCCCTTTTCCACTTGTACTAGGAGAGCTTGGTCAAACAATCCTTCTAGTTTGCCATCTTGCTCCCCAATTACATTGTTTTATACTTTATGATTTCCCGGTATGAATAAATTTCTTTAGGTAATTGAAAAAAAGCTATTCAAAATTACATGAAATGGAAATTACTTTTCTCATTTTGAATAACCAATGGCAAAAATATAGTAATCTGTTAATTCCCAAAGTAGGTTATTTTGTGAAAATCATTAATAATTAGGTATAAATATCATTCAATGTTAAAATGTATAGCAATGAGATATATTTGATGTATCTTGATAGATAATAGATTGGAGAGTTCCAAATATAGTACGTATAACATATATTTGAATCTTACACTGAAAGCTGTTCTTCATTGTTGATCATAAATTGGATTCGTTAAGTAATTAAACTGTGAATTTTTGAAGGTCAATGATGCTGTTTTCCTGGCATGTTTTACTTGTACTGTTCTGTATACTTTTAATAATGGTAAATTACTGGGCCAAATTCTTAAAGTAATTCAATTGTAGTAAATGATAATACTTGACTAAGAGGTTCATTAATCATTTTTAATCTATGTCTTGCAGGCATAGGATTCTTTTAAGGGTATAGACTTTGTAATCATTTAGTTTTAGGCAATAATGTACAAATACGTTTAGCCTTAATAGTTCATAAGAAAATATTGAAACAACTGTAATTAGATTTATAATAAATTTATTAGCTGGAGAAATAGAGCATAGATTCACATATTTTAATTTAACTATAAAGTTTATGGTAGGTTAAATATTGTGAATGAACAATTTTTAGACTTTGTAGGCTTCAGAGGAAACCTGTTAGAGGTGTCATGTTTTGTGATATTTCTCCATCGTCTCTGGCCTTTTCGTAGAAGATTTTTTCCCCTACTCATTTGCTTGCTGTAGCATCCTGTTTATTATTATTTTTATTTGTTTGTGCCATTTCAGAATACTGGGTTCAGGTTTTATTTTTTTCCTTTTTTATCATTTCACAGGAAGCTTTTAAGAGGTACCAAGTATCAAATTTCCCAGGCCTTCCAATACATTTTCTCACTGTCCTTAGAATCAAGGAAGCAGCAGTGCTAGAGCAACTTGATGTGGATGTCTTTAGTCTCTGCCATCTGTCGGACCTCAGATGGCAGAGACTGCTGAGTGCTTGAGAAAACTGGAGGTTAGGGATAGAATGCATTGCATGAGTACATATGTGCACATGAACAGATATCACCTCATAATTAGTTGCAGGACTTGATTTCTGGGTATCAATGAGGCCCCTATTCTTCATCCTTTCCTTAGGTATCCAGGCATTTTGTAGACTTTAAATAAAGCATCATGGGACCAAATATATCCAACCAAATGTCCAAAATATTTCAATAAAAAAGAGACCTTTTATTATCTGGGTAATAAAAAAGAAACCAACTTAGCTCAAAATGTAGAAAAATTTACTGAAACAGGAAAGGCCTTTGCTTGAAACATTTTGGATACAAAAGCCATATTTGTTCATAGACATTAGGAAAACTTTGCTTATATAGAAGTTTTCAGAACATTGTATGTTTCAAGAAACATTTTTTTATAGTCTGTTGAGCAAAATTTTAAAAATTCAGGGTCAACTTTAACCATGTAACTCTTTTGAACTTTTAGAAATATCCATTTTAAACAATCTTGCCACTAATAAACTGTAGAAAATAGAAAAAGAAGTGGACAGAAACTGTGGAAAACAGAAATAGTAGTACAAGGAGGACAAATTTGGGGACATTTTTATAATTCACAAACCCAGCTGTACTTACATAAAGTGGAGGCAGCATGGCAATACTTAAAGAAAGAAGATCTAGGTCTTATGTGTTGTTTCCAGGAGACATATGAGGAATCATTAGAGTAGAAAAGATTCCCAAGAGCAGGGCTAAGAAAAAGCTGAGATGAGACTCTAGATAATGGAAGGATAAACAAACACTTTTAAAATATATGTTAAAAGGCATTTTAGTAACAGGTCTAATTCCATAATAAAGGAATAAAGGTTATGAAACTAGGAAGGATTCTTCCGTAGGAACCAAGAGCTAGAGAATGAAGGAATTCACACATAGGCAACGCTGACAGCAATGACAGTGACAGAAATCAAAACTTAAAAATAAATAAAATTAAAAAGTGACAAATACCAAAATAAGAGGAGACAATAAGAATTAGGAACAGGGAGATGTTGTGAATGTTTTTTAGTATGTTTTCCTACTGTAACTTTATGGAGACTACTTAATCTCTGGTCACCAAGATGTGTGGGATTTCTCCCCATTGGCAACCAAGCAATCAGCTCTGGGTGAACACTAACTGGGTGCCCTCTAATTCAATTCTGACACTATCTACTTTGAGAAAGCATCAGCTTCCACAGGGTGAGGTCTCAGTTCCATAAGACTGTTCCCTGCTTCAGATGCTAATTATAAGTAGTAGGTCTTCACCTATACTTCTGACTGATGAGATATAAAGTAGGATTTCATAACCCCATCCTTTGAGTTTGATTAATTTGCTATAAGAGCTCATAGAACTCAGGAAATCACTCTACTGACATTACCAGTTTATTATAAAGGCTATTACAAAGGATACAGATTATTAACTTAAAAATAATAATTTATAAATTTAGAAGGGAAAGTTTTATTTCTTAAGAAGGATATTACAAGTTGAAGGCAGCAAATGCAGCTCCTGGCTGAAAACTGAAAGGAAGCCCTTGGAGGGAGGAGTTAAGACAAGGCTTTAACCTGAACAGGGTAGCCAAGTATACATATTCAGCAGGATATGAGAAGCTTTGAATAGTCATGAAGGAGGAGGTCCCAGAAATGATTGATAAGTGAACATGTGTGTTCACTTTGGTGTGGGGAGATAACATTGAAGCTCTGAAATTAGGCACTACATCAAAAGGCGAAGTGGGGATACAAAGGCTTTCAAATGTGCAGCCTGTAAAACTGGCAAGAACCAGTCCATGGTCCATGTTATCTTATCAGAAGAAAGTTACTGAAATAGGTCTATTCTAATCAAAGCTGGACTATGGTTTGTGGAAAAGAGGTGGTGGGTGTCAGTTAGAATATTACTTATCTTGAGGCCAGTGTTTATTAAGCAACTAGAGAAGAAAAACCTTTTGGCAGTATGAATCTTGTTTATTCTTTAAATGTAGGGATTCATGACTTAAATTTTGCTTGACATGGCTTTAGGTACTGTTTATATTTGGTATCTTATTGCCACAAAATGTCCATTCTGTCAGTTTTATGATCTCTATTTTAATATTAATGCTGGTCAGTTGTGTTTAAACTGCAAAACGGAGGGCACTTTAATGAGGTGTGTCAGATTTCTCATCCTATCATGACCAGGATGTCAGTTTTAAAGGTTTCTCTGGGGTCCTCTTGACCAAAAGGAGGGGTCTGTTCAGTTGGCTGAAGGGCTTAGAATTTCATTTTTAGCTCTCAAGATGAACAGTCAAATGGAGAGATAGATAGGATTAGGTATGTGTATAGGGGTGTAGAGCATCCATGCCCTGTCCATGAGTACCACCTTCTAGGAACCCTCATTGTATTTAGGTTTCAGGAAGGTTCTAAACTCAGTCCTTTGAATTCCATGATTGACTCCTTCAGTTCCTTAATCTCTGCTATATCCTTTTTATATTCTTCATATCTTTCATCCCCTTTTGGTTCTGTTTTTCGATTTCCTTTGGCTATTTTCCACTTTCTCAGTAATTTCCTTCATTGTTTTTATCATCCCCATTTTAAACTGCATTTCCATCATTTCCCTTGTTTCTTTTTAGGTGGAATCCTTTGTGGTAGCTATCTCATGATCCGTTGTTGGGTTGCTGTATTCTGGTTTTTCTTGTTGCCAGGATTTTTCTGTTGCTTTCTCTTTATGAATGTTTTCTTCTTGTTCACTTCCTTCCCCTACTTTTCCCTTTCACTTCCTCCTTCTCTTTATGTTACCTTGTGTCTATGCTTAAGTATTAAAGTGTCCTTTTGCTATAGGGCCAAAAGGAAGAGAAGAGTGAAGAGTGAGAAGGGAGAAAAGAATGAAAAAGAAAGTAAGAAGGGAGTGTAAAAGGAAAAGTTGACAAAAAGAAGAGAATAAGAAGAGGAAGAGAGAGTTGAGAGTAATAGTACTGTTCAGCAAAGTGCTTTGACCCACAGCCACAATTCCTGGCGTCTGGAATTGTGCTCACAGCAACCTAAAACTCCTGGGATTAAGCAATCCTTTTGCCTCAGCCTTCTGAGTAGCTAGGACTACAGGTACCCCAGACACTTATAGTTCCAGCTATTTGGGAGGTTGAGGCAAGATGATTGTGAGGCAATGAGAAGGGGAATTGGAGAAAGGAAGCAAACAAGAAGAACAAGAAGAAAACATTCATAAAGAGGAAGCAACAGAAAAATCCTGGCAACAGGAAAAACCAGAAGGCAAGAGGATCTGGGCAGTTGGGATTGGTGAGTCTCTTGAGGCAAGGATCTCCTTACCAGCCTAAGGAAAAAGAAGACCTCACCTCCACAAAATAGAGAAAAAAAACCTCAGCAGTATGTTGCAGTGGAGACCTACCAAATGTTTTTTCAAATTCCATAGCTACAAGGACATCCTAGACCAGATAATCAAGATCTCCTTGAGCCAGAGCAGTGCTGTGCACCCCAGTCAAGGCCTCAGAGTGAGGCTCTGTCCTGTAAATGGACTACAGATTGACAAAGAATTAAACAGATCAGGAAAAAATAAAAAAAATAGAAGTATATAAAGAAAGTCAATAGTAAAATTGTGTGGGATGTAATTAAAAAATGGTATATCATAGTTGTTATTTGGGATATTTATATGGGAAAGATAAGAAAAGTAGAAAAATCTTCACAAAAAGAGAGAGAAAAGGAGAGAAATAGAAAGAAAAGAAGGAATAAAAAGGCTAGAAAAACCATAACAAAAATGGAGTCCTTATTATTGAAGAAAGTAAAAATGGAAAAATAAAAACAAAACAAAACAACAACAAACAAGGAAAAAAAAGCCTAAGGAGAAAAATTGGAAGAAAATAATAACGGGAACAGAAAAGCTGTAGCAAAAATGGACCTGTTAATAGTGAAGAAATTAATAATGAAAAATTAAAAAAACAAAAACAAAACAAACTTAAAAACAAAAAAAACCTAGGAGAAAATTGAAAAAAAAAAAAAAAGGAAAAATAATATTGCAATATATTGCCTGGACAACAGGCTTTAAAAGATGGGGACTGGAATCCACTATTTAGTTGACAAGGCAATTCAGTCCCATCTGATTTGCTCTCAATCTCCACAGGGTTGGGAACATGAAGTTCTAGTCAGCCTATTTAAGATACATGCCTTGACCTTTCCAATTCGTCTCCCTTGGTCACTAGTTGCTAGTCCTAGAAAAGTGGGTTTAGCTTGAGTCTTCCCAAAGGTGGCTGCCTAGCTCAGCAGGTGCACCAGAACCAGCCTGTCAGAAGGACACTGTAGGCTATTCCTCCCAGGCAGCTCTTCCACAATGGTGACACCTGTCAGCGGCCAAATGGCAACAGCTCCACTTCACCAGGCAACTCAATCCTGGCCACTAGGCGCTGTTTAAGATCACTCGCTCACCCAAGGTCTCTGAAAGTAGCTCTGATAAGTACACAAGTCCAAATAATAACCTGCTGGACTGGCCTTCTCTGTGTGAAACCTGCCACTGAACCGGGGGGCCTCTGTTGGTTCACAAGCCCTCACTTTCTGTGCCAGTTCTGTGGGCGCCTGGAGTCTCCCACTATCTCCCTGCTCCCCTGAAGTGATGCCTTCAGACAGGGCACTCAGCCAGAGGTGACTGTAGTCCTTTTTCCCCTATCTCGCCACCAGCAGCTTATAGTTCTGGAGGTCAGAAATCCAAAATGGCTTTTATAAGGCTAAAATCAAGGCATCATCATGCCTGCATTCTTTCTGGACGCTCTCAGGGGGAATCTGTTTGCTTCTGTTTTCTAGCTTATAAAAGTCAACAGATTATGAGACAGCCCTGAAGGAATTACAGGAAGGTGAGGAAGGATGTAGCACACAAACTTATCATTCCTTATGCTCCTTTTTGAAACTGAAAGATAGCTAAACTTTTAGGGCCAACTTTGGCCTTTGCCATATTTTATTTTGGGGGCACTATTCAAGATTTTCTTCCAACCTCTTTCAATAGCCTGATGTAACCAATGTTAGATAATTGCAAAACTTTATCTCCCTATCCCAATTATTCACTGAAAAGTTCAAACTTATGGCCTGCCCCCAATGGCCCTTCGTGCCAGAACAGTAACTCCTTATTGGCTATTCTACCATCCCGTCACCTACCCTAACCGAACCTATATAAGGTGCCCTTGTCTTTTGCTCTCTATCTTTTCTCTCTCTCTCCCTCCCTCCCCCCATGTGTCTGGTCTCTCTCTCTCTCTCCTCCTCTCTCTACCTTCTCTCCTCTCCTCTCTTCCCCTGTCGCTCCCCCTCTTTTCTCTCCTCCTTAATGCTGCTCTGCAGTATCCTCGCCAATAAAGACCTTTTGTACAAGCCTTGGTGTTCTGTGAGGTTTATGCTGGTCAAGTGCCCCCCTTTCAACCAACTCAAGCTTCCTTGATAGAAGACTGGAAAAAGATTAGGAGGGAAATGAACAAGTCCAATAGATTATGTCCTGAAGTCAAGGGCAGAAATTTACATTCTTGGTAAATCCATGGATAGTCAGAACCTCAACGGAAGACAAAAGACTTAAGTTTGGTTTTAAAAACAAATGATTATTACTAAGCTTTCATTTTCTTCTTTCTTCTACTTTTCCTCTTCCTCCTCATCTTCCTTCACCTTCTCCTTTGTGAAAATTCTTTATCATCAGTACTGTGCCAATCACTTATACCCATGCTATAATAGGTATGTTACATACTTAAGAAAAGATTTGCATATAGATCTTGTGTAAATCATGTATATAGATATATCCTAGGTCAGATAGCTAGTAGTGAGAGGACAAGAGTGTCCCCATTTTGTAATCCACAGTCCTCTAGCTGACCTAAACCCACTGCCCTAGATTCCGAGAAAAGCCACCTTAGCTCACCTAAACCCACTGCCCTAAATTCTGAGAAAAATCCCAAGCACCTGCACCCTGGCTCCAGCCAATTAAGTCTCAGCAAGAAAGACCCCAAACCCTAGTAGAAACCTCAGTTAACCATCTGGCCCTTCTTAGCCAATAGAGCAGTAGAAAAAAAATAGGTCAGCTAACCCCATGCTTGCTAGAATGGAAACCCCCACCCTCTTTGTAACCACAGTAAAACCCCTGCAACCCCCCAAGTCGGGGCTTTCAGCCCAGATCCGCTGCGTTGGAGCCCCCGAGAGACCTAGCCTGGGCTGGAATAAAGGCTCTTTGCTTTTGCATTGGACTCGGCTTCCTGGTGGTCTTTGGGGATTATAAAATCTAGGCATAACAATAGGTGGTAGTAGAGAGATGGTAGAGAGGACACTTAAAACCAGGTTGAGGACCTTAATTAAATAATTTGTTAATTACACAAGTGTTTATTAGGCATTATTTTGTTATAGGTACCGTGTGAATTTCTGGGAATATGTTGTTGGGCAAGAATTTCCACAATCTTTGACCCCAAGGAACTTAGCTTAGTGAGCCTTAATGGCAGTAATCATTGTTCACACACAAAAAATATATCATTGCATGTGCTAAGGATGATGAGGACAAAATTTATAGTGCTGTTGTAGCTTGAAAATGAGAAAACTTGGCTTTAAATTGGAAATTCATAGTTTCCTAGAGGAATTTCAACCACATAAAGTTTTAATGAGCTGAAAATAATTGGACAAAAGCCTCCCAGGCAACAGAAATAATACATGTAAAGGCATGTGGCAAAAGGAACAATACCTTTCACTCCAAGTAACTACATGTTCTGGACTACGTTTTATTATTTTCAACTCCATCTATTACCTTTTAACCTTCATAAGGGGAAAATACTTGGCTATATAAATTCAAGAGATAGATTCTGTTAGCTTAAAGAATGTCAAGAGTACACTCAGAAGGCTGTTGATAATAGCAAAAGTAAATTTATTTCATTGATTTCTAACTTTGAAAAATTTGTTCAGTTTTCTCTTTGGATCTTAGAACCTCTAAGATCTGTTATCATCCATCGAAAATGGAACTGTGATCCCAGTAGTGTACATAAGAAGTAGAAAAAGAATCAAGGAGTCAGGGAGACATAGAATTTGGAGAACATGTATAAACATTTAGATGAACATCAGTGTGGACTCCAACAGATAAATTGAATAAAAGGGGTAGTGATACATTTTGAACCATTCTCTCTTCTGTGTTTGTATCTGTGGTTAATTGTTAGTAAAACATTTTTCTATTGTATAGTGTGTCTGTATGCTCTCCTAATTATTATGATTATGGGACTGCATTTGAGGTTTTAAAAATTGAAAAAATTATTTTAAGTGCAATGAGTTTATTGTCCTTTCTTAGAAATAGGGCAGCATGTTATTTTGCTTTCTGTAAGAAAAAATTGACAATCTACTATTACTGCTCAGTTGTCAGAAGGAAAGATCTTTGATTTTCTTTTTGAGTATTATATTAATTTTGTGAATAATTTTTGGTATATAGGGTCCAGTTTTCTGAACCTTGCAGATCTGGTTAGATTTCTTGGCAGAACTAGCAAGGTGTGGGAGGTGCTAAGTGGTGCCTGTGAATAGAAGGTGAAAGTGAGTAGAATAGAAAGTGAAAGTGAGTAGACAATGACAGTACATAGGGAACAGGGCAGGCATCAGTGAACAGAAAGCAAAAGGAAATTCTCACAGACTTTAGCATAACAAAGAGAAAGTTTATTTCAGTAAAGAAAAGCATAGTGCACTTCCAGAGAGGTGAAAGTGGGTCTCTCTTGTAAGCAGTTATGCCTGACACAAAAGCAGTATAAAGGTATGAATATCTTCTTTCTCTCCCTTTGAAATTGTTTGCGTAACTTTCTTGTTTCTCTCTGTATGTCTCCAGGCACCTTTGTCCTTTTCTACGATCATCAGTTAACTTGGTTACCTCATACCCTCGTTCTTTTCTTTTTTTGGTAAAAATTGCAGAGTGCTGATCTAACTATTGATTTTACCAATACAGGGGGTATTTGTAGTGTGCAATGTTCACCCTATGTCCAAATATAGAAACTGTATTTGTGCAAGAAATGCTTGTTCAGTTGAGTCACATTATTGCCATAATGTTTCCATGGCCCCTCCAGACTTCCTTATTCAGCAAGCCAGGCTTTTCTCCTCTCCTCCCCTTTATTTGTCCCTCTTCAATAACAATGAGGATTTCTTAGTCTTTTCCTTATGGTAGTAACAAGGCATTTAGACAAAATAGTAGGGCAAGTTTATTATCTAAAGATGATAAGAGATAATTTTTTCTTTTGTAAGAAATTAAATAAATTGCTATTCAAAAAACTATCACCACAGTATTTCATTTCTATGCTGCCAACAGAGAATTGTAAATAGAGAGGAATGTTTCACTTTGTTGTGCCCGAATTTCGGGTCCCCCCAGAAGAAACTCACACCAGGCGTTCCGATGCAAAAACAAAGGGTGAAGTTTACTACAAGCTTAAGCTCGGGCCCTCAGTTCCGTCAAAATGGCGGACAGGTCTGAGCGGCCCCAAGGGGTTGGGCTGAGGTATTCTTATAGAGTATAGAAAGGAAATTGGGAGGGGGAGTGGGATGAAGTGGGAGTGGGAGGGTGGAGTAAGGATGAGTCCAGGTGTCTTGTCACTTGCTGATTGGATATCTCTGTGGAGCCAGAAGCGGGAGGGTGGTTGCTAATCAGGAAGGGACAGGTATTGTTTAACCGGTGGGGGTGGCTTGGGGAATTGAAGCAGGGAATCAAAATTTGCAAAGAAAACATTACACAGCAAACTTACACAGCAACCCTGTAAAATGGAGTCTGTTAACAAAATGGCGTAACATTGGTCCTTTCAACTTATACTTTCATTAAGTGTATTTATACACGTGATACCAGAATTTTAGGTTCTTGGTCTTGGTGATTCGAAGAAGGAATCAATGGACCACAAGAGTAGTGGTAAGTCAGGATTTATTTACAGGAAAGAAGAATTACAAGTACAGGAAAAACCAAACCTCCAGGCAGAGAGGACCCAGGAGGGGAACAAATTCTCCTGCTCCCTCTCCGAGGTCCAGCTGTGGTCTGCGTTGGAGGGGAACAAGTGCAGCTCTCTGCTCAGGGGTTTATATAGTTGTTTTGCCGGAACTTCTTAGGGCATGGGTCTTGTTAGTTACAGCTAGCTGTCCAATGAAGACCCAGACCCTGGAAACTGACATGACATTGGCCAGTCAGATGTGCATGAGGAGGAGACAGCAAGGCCCATCCATGAAATGTATCAGCCAGAAGAGCACAGGAAGGAGACAGCAAGGTACCAGTGTCTTCTGCACAGGTGTCCTGGCCCTTCTGGCCAGCTGGTTCCTCCATCCACCAAAGCATCAGCACCGCCAGGGCCAAGGCAGCGGTTGTAAGGCTGCCTTGTCCTGTATCACATGCATATCTATTCTATTATGTATTTGTATATTTACATATGTTATAATCTATATGTATCTATACTACCTATCTATAATCAACAAAATACCTTCTATAAAATAAATAAAACAAGTCATTGAATAGTTCTCATCACAATAAACAAATGGGACTTAATTAAACTGAAAAGCTTCTGTACAGCCAGGAGACAACAACCAAAGCAAATAGACAACCTACCCAATGGGAAAGGATATTTGCATATTTTGAATCTGACAAAAGTTTAATATCCAGGATCTATACAGAACTTCAATTAATCTACAGGAGAAAAACCAACAATTCTATACATCAATGGGGGAAAGAGATGAATAGATTTTTCTCTAAAGGTGACAGGCAAATGGCCAGTAAAAACTTGAAAAAATGCTCATCATCCTTAATTATTAGAGAAATGCAAATTAAAACCACCCTGAGACACAATCTAACTCCAATGAGAATGGCCTATTTCACAAAATCTCAAGATTGCAGATGCTGGCGCGGATGTGGGGAGAAAGGAACTCTTTTACACTGCTGGTGGGACTGCAAACTAATAAAACCTTTTTGGAAGGAAGTATGGAGAAAGCTCAAAGAACTCAACCTAGACCTCC
>CAUYRH010075044.1:0-22001 GCA_963574655.1 Perodicticus potto
GACGGCTACAAACAAAAAAAAATTGCCGGGCATTGTGGCGGGTGCCTGTAGTCTCAGCTACTTGGGAGGCAGAGGCAGGAGACTCGCTTGAGCCCAGGAATTGGAGGTTGCTGTGAGCTGTGATGCCACAGCGCTCTATCCAGGGTGACAGCTTGAGGCTCTGTCTCAAAAAAAAAAAAAAAAGACATCTTAAAGGTCTCACCACAGATACCAGTAAAGCAAGTGTGAGAGTTAGCTCTTTTTTTCTTTTTGAGACAGAGCCTCAAGCTGTTGCCCTAGGTAGAGTGCTGTGGCATCAGAGCTCACAACAACCTCCAACTCCTGGGCTCGAGTGAGTCTCCTGCCTCTGCCTCCCAAATAGCTGGGACTACAGGTGCCCGCCACATCGCCCGGCTATTTTTTGGTTGTAGCCGTCATTGTTGTTTGGCGGGCCCGGGCTGGATTCGAACCCGCCAGCTCAGATGTATGTGGCTGGCACCTTACCTGCTTGAGCCACAGGTGTTGAGCCAAGAGTTAGCTCTTCTGTATGAGCCAGTGAGTTTTATATTTCTGTGTATTTGCCTGATCCATGGTTAAAATTTTATAATTGAACCACTTGGTTGAGTTTATGTAATAAAATTAAAAATATGTATTTATATAATAATGAAACAATGAAACCTTTAGGTCCTGCAGAATTAAGTGAAGAGTGCCATACTTTACCATCCCACTTTAGAGCACCTGGGATCCCCCTGCCATGTTGCTTCCCTGCTGCAGTAACACTCAGGCCCCTGCCTAGCATGGGCAGCCCTTCCAGTTCTGGCTACACCACTTTGGAAACACCTTCCTTATATGACAGGCAGATAGGGTGTCTGTGCATGATTCAGTGGTGACATATCTGTTCACGTTGGGACTAGGTCCCAGCATGGCCAGCCCCCCTTATCTTCCCCATTTATAGGGTAGGTCTGCACTTACCTTATTTATTTATTTATTTATTTATTTATTTTTGAGACAGAGTCTCACTGTGTCACCCTCAGTTGAGCGCTATGCTGTCACAGCTCACAGCAACCTCAAATTCTTGGACTTAAGCAATTCAATTCTCTTGCCTCAGCCTCCCAAATAGCTGGGATTACAGGCACCCACCACAACACGTCGCTAGTTTTAGAGGCAGGGTCTCGCTGTAGTTTAGGCTAGTCTCGAACTCGGAGTTCAGGTGATCCACCCGCCTCAGCCATCAGGTGCTGAGATTCCAGACGAGAGCCACTGCGCCCGGCCCTGCATTTACCTTTGCCACATCCAGTCACTTGGCTTAGTGGCCTCTGTCCACCAGCTCCAGCCCTGTGTTTTCTGTCTTGCCTTCTATTGCCCAGCCGGCACTACCCACAGTGAGGCACCTGACAAATGCTTCAGGTGTAGTCTAGTTTGGTGGACATTCATTGGACAACTTCTGAACACCAATCCCCAGTGCCTCAGAGCTGTGTCCCTTAGAGCTTGCCTGCAGAAAGCCAGAGACCATCTCTGGTGGAGCTACAAGGGGCATCTCCCAGGTCTGTGGCCTCTGTGGCCTTATAGTTCCTATAAGCTGCTGCCTCTTCTTCTCCCTCTTGAACTAGAAAAGTAAAAACAGTCAATCATCGTAACTTATGGAGTTTCAGTAGGTTTGTCATCTGGAACAGGATTTCTCAGCCTCAGCACTGTGGACAGCTTGGGATGGACGGTTCTCTGTTGTGGGGATTGTCCTATATATTTCAGGATATCTGGCCATGTCTCTGGTCTGCAAACACTAATGCCAGGGGCACGCCCACTCCTATGAGGACGACCAGAAAGATCTTTGGGCACTACCAAATGCCCCTGAAGTGACAAAATCGCTCCCAGTTGAGAAACACTGACTCAGCATGAGATCAGTAGTGTCACGGAGGGGCTGATGTGCAGGGTTCAAGGCAGTAGTTTGTCAGTGAAGGAGAGTGCTCCCAGACCTGAAACCACCCAGTGTGTTAGTACAATGGCAGGGCCAGCTAGTGCTCAGGGCAGATAATCTCCATCTTCCCAACATCCAAGGACATCTTTCAGGAATGGTACTGGTAACGCTGAATCAGGGCAAGGGTCTCTCATGTTGATCCCACTCAGCTTTCTAAGGTGGGGAGGTGGGTGAGCCACAGCACTAAACATGTAATCAGAAAGCAAATCGGTGATTTGGGGAAAGAGGCAGGGAAAGGCAGGAGGGAACTTCTGGGGATGATGGATAATTCATTATCTTGATTGTGGTGGTAGTTTCGTGTGTGTGTGTGTGTGTGTGTGTGTGTGTGTGTATGTATGTATGTCAAAACATATCAGGTTGTATACTTTATTATTTTATTTTATTTTTCTGAGACAGAGTTGCACTTTGTCACCTTCAGTAGAGTGCCATGGCATTACAGCTTATAGCAACCTCAAACTCTTGGGCTTAAGTGATTCTCTTGCCTCAGCCTCCGTAATAACTTGGGATTACAGGCGCCTGCCACAACGCTGGGCTATTTTTTTAGAGATGGGGTCTCACTCTTGCTCAGGCTGGTTTTGAACTCCTGAGCTCAAGCAATCCACCCACCTTGGCCTCCCAGAGTGCTGGGATCACAAATGTGAGCCACTGCACCTGGCCAGGATGTATACTTTAAATCCATGTAGCATGGCAGTTATACCTTAATAAAGCTTATTTTTAAAATATATTTAATTGTTTAAGGTTTTAGTGCTTAAAGGATATTATTTTGAAAATTCACTAGCATGGAGTAGCCCATTTCCTTTTTCTTTTTTTTTTTTTTTTGAGACAGAGCCTCAAGCTGTCACCCTGGATAGAGTGCACTGGAATCACAGCTCACAGCAACCTCCAATTCCTGGGCCCAAGCAAGTCTCTTGCCTCCACCTCCCAAGTAGCTGGGACTACAGGCGTCCGCCACAATGCCCGGCCATTTTCTGGTTGCAGCTGTCATTGTTGTTTGGCGGGTCCAGGCTGGATTCGAACCTGCCAGCTCAGGTGTACGTGGCTGGCGCCTTAGCCCGTTGAGCCACAGGCGCCGAGCCCCATTTCCTTTTTCTTTTTGAGACAGTCTTGATCTGTGGTAGAGTATAGTGCTGCTGTCATTAAAGCTCGTTGCAGCCTCATGCTCCTGGGCTCAAGTGATCTTCCTGCCTCAGCCACCCTGGTAGCTGGGACTACAGGTAGCAGCCAGCACAGCCTAAGTTTTGTATTTTTTGAAGAGATGGAGAGGTACTGTAGGAGAGGTGGGGGTGGGGAGTGTCTTGCTCTTGCTCAGGCTGGTCTTGAACTCCAGGCCTCAAGAGATTCTTCTGTCTTGTTCTCCCAGACTGCTGGGATTACAGGTGTGAGCTAAGCCTGGCCTAGTAGCCTTTTTCTTAGCTGTCTAGATAAATAAGGGATCACTGTAGTACTTAAAACAAGAACAAAAAAAGAGAAAAGAAAACATTAAAAAGGAGAAAACAATTGATCATGGGCCATAAGTTTGACCTAAGAAGGGAGATAAAGGGACAGTGAGGACGGTGGGCTTGGCCTGGTCTGTGAAGCTGAGAGAGTCCGTGGCGAGGTGGGGACAGGTACCGGAGAGCTTTCCCGCTGGGCGACACCATGGAGCCAGCCTGTCTGAAACAGTATTATCAGGCCTTGGGAAAATAAAATAACAAATGTGCTGGCTGCCAGGAAAGGAACAGATGATTCTGGAAATTATAGTCTCCTCCACCAACTTTAATCCCTAAAACAAACATTGCTAGGGGAAAAGTCGTTTAATACCTGGAGGAAGGTTAGTGCTGTCCCTCAATGGGACATGATGCAACTGGGAGCCGGGCCCCATGGGAGCCAAGTGCCAGGTGCCAGCCTGGCCTGCAGGTTACAGGCTCTGCCCAGGGGCTCCACTTGGCAAGGGGAGAGCCGCCAGTGGCTCTTCTGAGCAGCTCGAGGCTAGGAGCTCCCGAGCCAGGCAGGCGAGCAGGGAGTGAGGTTGTGATAAGGATGTTTTATGTGAAAAGGAAAATCTCTTTTGTGGAGGTGGATCGTGCCCTAGACATTTGCTCATTTATTCCTCGGATACTGACTGAGCACCCACTGGGTGCAGGGCCTCTTCCAATGCCCTGGATATAGTGAGGGAGACAGAAAGTACGTGGGTAAATAGCCAGTTTCTGAGAGAAGCTCAGGTCAGTGTAAGTGCCCTGGAAAAATGTGGGTCTGCTAGGGAAGGAAAGGACACCATCCCTAGGCAGTCAGGGAAGGCCTCCAGGAAGAGATGTTTGAGCCAAGGTTTCACAAAGAGGCAAAATTGTAAAGATCTGGAGGAAGGGTGTCCCAGGTTGGGACAGGGTGAAACGGGGCAGAGGAGGTGAGAGGTGGGCAAGGGTATTTGGCAAGGCGGGTCTGGGGGTGCTGAATTCAGCTCTCAGAGCTGAATTGGCAGTTTGGGGAGGTTTTACTGATTTACTCTTTTTTTTTTTTTTTTTTTTTTTTTTTTTGAAAGAGCCTAAAGCTTTCCCCCTGGATAGAGTGTGGTGGCATCACAGCTCACAGCAACCTCCAATTCCTGGGCTCAAACGAGTCTCCTGCCTCTGCCTCCCAAGCAGCTGGGACTACAGGCGCCCACCACAACGCCCGGCTATTTTTTGGTTACAGCCGTCGTTGTTTGGCGGGCCCGGGCTGGATTCGAATCTGCCAGCTTAGGTGTACGTGGCTGGCGCCTTAGCCCGTTGAGCCACAGGCGCCAAGCCTGATTTACTCTTCTTAAAGATCTTTCTGACCACTGTGGGAGAAGAGCCACAGGGTAAATATGGGACCTGCTCAGCCCTACACAGGACACTCCACAGTTGACCCTCTGACATCACATGGTGGGGGACTGGCTTAAGTGAGTTGGGTGACTTTCACAAACCCAGAAGCAAGTTTGGGAGGTCCTGCACAGGCCTGGGACATGGGTGCCCCCATAGGACAAGAACTGGGGATGCACCCACAGCCCAACTACTTAGATGGGCTCAGATCCTTCTTCCTAAACCACACCCCTGCAGGCATCTTTAGCCGGGGGTTGGCAGCAAGAGGCCGCTCTGAATTAAAATCTAAAACTCGCAGAGCACTTGGGTTTCCTGTTGTCAGGCCTCTCATTTACAGTTCACCACAGCCCTTGAGCCTGATACTATTATTATTCCCGTTTGACAGATCAGGAAACTGAGACCTGGCGCGCTTGCTCAAAGTCAGGAAGAGCCAGGATTTGAGCCAGAGACATAAGGCAGGCAGCCCACACACTCAACTCACAACACTGTGCTCTCTGCCCTTGCTGGAGGGCTAAGCTAAATTGCACACCGACTCGCTCCCACATCAGGACATGGACGGCTGCACTGTGATTCACATTTGACTTTTTCTTGGACCAGGCTTGTTCCCCTGCATTATCACAGCAGTACACGCTGATTTTCTACAGTGTTCATGCCATGAGGCATTGAACTATCCTACCCCTGAGAACGTGCCAGGAGGTAGCATAGTGCTGGTGACCAGCCCAGGCCTGGTCTCAAGTCCAGCTCCGAAAGTCCCGTGCATACCCTTGGGCAAACTACTTCACCTCTCTGGGGTCATAAATACAGTGCTTAGCCCTCCAGTGATACTGTTACAGCCTCCTTCCTCCAGGGGCAGGAATGCCTTTCTGATCGGCTGGCCCACAAGACTCTTTCTCACTGGACTAATCCCATGGTGGAGTCTCTGCCCTGACTGCTCTCTCCATCTACTGCTGGAAGGTGACCTCCTAGGCAGCACAGTGGTTCCCCCCACCCTTGCATGGCTGTCTATTCTCTGTGCAGCCTTTGGTGTGGCCTGCTTCCTGCGTGACTCACGAGGTGCCCTTGTACCTCTTTTGCTGGCTGCCTGCTCCTTTGACTTCTTGCCCCTGAGGTCAGAAGTCAGCAAACCGTTCTCTGAGGCAGTTCCCACTTGTGAACTTGTTCACATCATGACACACAACTATTTTACACTGTGCACGTACATTATGGCCACCCTGTACATACACACACGTACATCCATTTGTCTCTATTTTTATACTCCCCTTTATCAAAAGGTAACATATTACAATTTTTTTCACTTAGTGCTACATCTACATCAGAAAACTATGCATAATAAATATAAACAAACAACAAACTCATTAAAATTCATAGTAACTGAATGGGCAAGATAATGTTGTTTGGCTGAAACCAAACTGCTTTTTAAAATTTTTTTTAATGTTTTTAATTTTTCGAGACAGAGTCTCACTTTGTTGCCCTCTGTAGAGTGCTGTGATGTCATAGCTTATAGCATCCTCAAAGTCTTGGGCTCAAGTAATCCCCTTGCCTCAGCCTCCCAAGTAGCTGGGACTACAGGTGCCTGTCACAATGCTTGGCTATTTTTAGAGATAGGGTCTCGCTCTGGCTCAGGCTGGTCTTAAACTCATGAGCTCAGGCAGTCCACCTGCCTTGGCCTCCCAGAGTGCTGGGATTACAGGCATGAACCATCGTGCTTGGCCCTACACTGCTGCTTTTAACAAGGTGGGACTGCTGAGATGGGCTCTCCTTTTGAGTCTGAAATGTGTGAGGGTGCTGCCAGGTGCTGGGGATGACTCAGTTCTCCCCACTTCTCTCTGAATTACTGCAGTACTCTGTTTGTACAGGGGACTGTTACATCATTTGGGCTTCACTTGGCTTCAACGCATCATTTACGCATTAAATCCGCCTCTGTTCTTGTTAGCCAGCAGCAATTAAAAAGGGCTGCTTACTGCCAACACAATCATAAACACAAATGCAAACTTGAGCAGTGAAATCCTGTGTCAACAATAAACTGTAAGGTGGTCAAGTTGACTGTGGTGATAATGAAAATAATTGTAATGGCCAACTTGTAATGCATTAACACCAAGCTTAGCACTTCACATGCAAGGTCTCATTTAATCTTTCCAGCACTAACCATTTTGTAGATGAGAACATTTAGTCGTAGAGGGATTAAATGACTTGCTCAAGGTCACACTTATAAGAAGTGGTAGTGAGAATTTGAACCCACGTCTATCTGAACTCGGACCACAGAGAGCTATTGATGAGGGTGGGGACCTTACTATGCTCTTGGCCGTCAATTTCTGGCTGTAATTGCTCTCCTTGGTCAGGCCCTGCTGGGCTGGGCTGGGCAAGATATATGGGGCTTAGGGCAGAGAGGGAAGGGGAACATGGTGGTCACAGTCCCTGTGGGGGACCAAGGGATCCTCTCCCTGAGTTCTGGATTAAAGTGCACCACACCTTGCCAGGTGACCCTGATTCCTCTTGCCCAGTATCAAAGTGAATAAACACATACATGCCAATAATACCATTTGGAGGACAGCGATCCGTGTCCGTGACTGTAACAATGACATACTGTCAGGTTCTGGCAAACAACTAAGAGCTCTGCATGTTCCTGAGCTGACTGAGCCAGGCTGGGATGCGCGGTGCTTGTGATGAAAGCACAGGCTTGTGGCCCTTGTCCCCCTGTGACCTACCACCTTGTTCCCCTCCTGCCCTCCCTCACTTCGTCTCCCGCCTCCTCTCCTGGCACTGCCATTTGATCATTCCCTGTCCTGGGCCTGTCCTTATCCCTTGGTGGAGCCTGAAGCTGTAGCTCCTACCCCAGGGGAGAGACACGTGGTCACGCAGGCCTGGGGCTGGTGCACGTCAGGCCTTCACATGCTTCCTAGGCAGCAGGAGGACTCATGCTTCCACACCAAAGACAATGACCCTGTGGTGTCCGGAGGGAGCTGGCTGCTATCCTCTTTAACAGCAGTCTCAGAGTGGGGTTTAGCCCTCAAGGATTAGGAGGCCCGAGGCCAACCAGGCACCTGGGGACTGATTCACCATCTTCCATGCCCTGTCACTTCAGACTTGCCATAGCCCCTGTCTTGGTGAAGATTCCCAGAGAAGGCACATACAGCAGGATGGCACCTTCCCTCCCAGCCCCTTCCTCAGATCCAGGCCTGGGGACAGGAAACACCCCCCACACCTACCCCATGCCCCGGGCCCAGGCAGCACAGCCCTTTCTGCTAAGTCTCTTGTCCCACAAAGGTGATTGTAAAAGCCAAGACCTTCCCGCCTTTGGCTCCAGGTAATGTGCCAGGTACTACCTGGGATCCAGGTGTGGGATCCATGGTGCAGTTCCCAGTATGACCTTCATCTGACTCACCATGATTGTGTGAGTATTTGGGTATTCTCATTCTTCATCTGGGTTTGAGCTTCTACTAGAAGTCCACCTTTCCTATTTAAAAAATTTGGTTTCTTAGACTATAGAAGCCATACCTATGTAAGCTTCACCAGCCCCACCCCACGCCTCCCTCATCTCATTCCCATCACCTATCACCTGGGTCACTCTGCCCCAGCCACACTGGCCTCCCTGCTTGTCTGCACCCTACCCCCCCTACTATGCTCCTGCCACAGGGCCTTTGCTTGGCTACCACCATCTGACCTCTCCTCCATGATACCTATTTGCCTTTTGTGGACTTTTCTGGGATGTCACCTTTGCTGACTATGTGAAAATGAAAACTGCACTTTCCACGCCCCTCCTTGCTTTATTTTTCACCATAGCACTTTTCACCGTTGGACAAACTCTGTTTTCATTTATTTGCATGTTGCATTTCTTTCTTCCCCTACTCAATAGTCAGGTCCATGCAGGTAGGCAGACCTCTCTGTCTCTTTCCCTCCCCGCTGTGTCTCTAATGGCTGGACAAGTGTCTGCCACCCAGCAGGTGCTCCAGCACCATTTGTTGAATTAATGATTTCACTGTAGAAACTTGACTATACATAAAAGCACAAATAACATAACAACAAAAAAACACACACAAATAACAAATGAAAGATGCCTAGACCGTCTATCCCTTCCAGCGAACCCCTGGAGGCATTCAAGTATCCAAGTGGAAGCTGAGCTGCGGCCAGCGTGGGGAGGGGCTGTGGAAAGGACATGCTACCAAGTGGGGGCACAGTTGCGGGGCCTCCCATTTTCCTGCTCTGAGGGAAGTTTGTAATCTCACAAAACACTTCCCTTCTTACTCCAAGTCATTCTCAGAGAATTCTGGAACCCCTGACCAACTCTTTCCAGCACAGGGCTTTTTCCTCGGCCCTTGGCATGGTGAGCAGCCCCATAGCCCACGAGGCCTGGGGCACAGGTCAGAGCCCTGGTCTGTGTAGCAAACAGTGACAAAGGTGGGGTGAAGCTATCTGGACACTCACTGGCCTGGGCTGAATGTTGGGCAGTCCCTATATCCTTAGTTGTGTCCCCATCCACGTGTCACAATGTCTGGAATGTCACCATTACTGGGCATTCAGTTTCTGCTTTTAAGATGGATCTTTTTAATTTTTGTAGAAATAGGACCCTGCTCTCTTTCCCAGGATGGAAAAGATGCTCTCTTAGAGAGGTGACTTGTCACAGCAGTCATATGAAGCAGCTCAGAATTTACATGTCATCCTGACTGACTTTGGTACTAGGCATTTCCAGGGGTGCTGGCAGGAAGGGAGGCACACTGAGGCCTCCATTCTCCATGACGGGAGCACTCATAAGTGGAAGCCTCAAGTCAACAGCTTTGACCTCATGGATGAGCCCCATGCAGGCACCAGAGCCACGTATCTGGGGCAGGAAGTGGCTATGAGATGCGAGAACCAGTGCAAAACACCCTGTTAGCAGCCACATTCCTCCTCCAAGACCTCAGTCTTCACAGAAGTGGGTTACTGGGGCGTGTCACCTATGGGAATTATATAGGGAACTCTTTGAGGGTCCACTTAGGACAGGGCATTTGGGGTTTCACAGTTATGACGAAGACACAGCACACGAGCCACCACTGTTCTGCCCTGGCCCACAGCAGACCTCACTCCATCCCCACACAGCTGCCGCGCCTTTTCCCCACAGTATTCTAGACTCTGATCTATCGGGGTCTTCACATAGTCAGCCCCACTGACTGGAGAGCTGGTCCAGTAGACAGAGCACGTGTGTGTGCCCCATGCCCACACGCCCAGCAGAAGAAGCCACCCTATGCATACAGCCCAGGGTGCTAGGGATGACGTTATAAAATTGAGACTTTCTGAGTTCCATGCGTCAGCTGGGCAGCTGTGGGCAGATGGTGGGGAGGCCTCATGCCTGGGACCCAGCTGCTAACCTGATATGTCCATTTGAGGCTTTGCCCCTTGGCAAACTCTCCAGTGCCTTCAGGCAAAGGCAGCTGGCCCTGGCCCCACAGGACAGTCTTGCCTTAGGATGTTACCCACTGGACAGGTCTTCTCTACTCTTAGATTCCTAAACCGTCAATAAGGAAATTGACCTGTGGCTTAACTTTGTAGAGCCTCAGTTTCTTCATCCATTAAATGAGAATAATGATACCTGTTAAGATGTCACAAGAATGGGATGAACTAATTCTATAAAATGCTTGGCATGGTAACCCACACACAGCAGGTGTTCAGAGAGGATGACTGGGACTCTTATGTGGGCTGGGGACTTTTCCACTGCTTAGATCCCAGCCTGTGTCCCAAACCTTCCTGTGGGAACTGTCCATCCCACACCAACTCTGTTGTTTTCAGAACCAAGATACCTTACAGTGGGTATGGTGGCTCATCCCTGTAATCTCAGTACTTTGGGAGGCCAAGGAAGGAGAATGACTTGAGGCCAGGAGTTTGAGACCAGCCTGGGCAACATAGCAAGATCCTATCTCTATAAAAAATGAAAAATTATCTGGGTGTGGTGGCACATGCCTGTAGTCCAAGCTGCTCAGGTGGCTGAGACAGGAAGATCATTTGTGCCCAGGAGTTCAAGGATGCAGTAAGCTGTGATCACACCATTGCACTCTAGCCTGGGCACTAGAGTGAGACCTCATCTTTAAAAATATTAAAAAATAAAAAAAACTGAGATAGCTTGGGCAAGCTTGGAAGGTTAGAAATTTGGTTTCTGGCTCGGCGCCTGTGGCTCAACGGGCTAAGGCGCCAGCCACGTACACCTGAGCTGGCGGGTTCGAATCCAGCCCGGGCCAGCTAAACAACAATGACGGCTGCAACCAAAAAATGGCCAGGCATTGTGGTGGGCGCCTGTAGTCCCAGCTACTTGGGAGGCAGAGGCAGGAGACTTGCTTGAGCCCAGGAATTGGAGGTTGCTGTGAGCTGTGATGCCACAGCACTCTATCCAGGGTCACAGCTTGAGGCTCTGTCTCAAAAAAAAAAAAAAAAAGAAATTTGGTTTCTGCTGCATTTGGAGAAGAGCAGGAAAGAGGAGCCTGCACTCTTTTTTTTGAGAAGCAGCCCAGAAATTCCTGCACAGTTGCCCATTGGTGCTCATGAGAAAGAGAAAAGCTCCTTCTATACTCTGTGGTGGGAGATCGGCGAATCTCCTGCTTGGAAACAGGAGGAGATGCACCTACCTGATTCTGGCTTCCCCAGGGTAGTTCCCGGAGTCCATGGCCCCGGGATCCTCCTATCACACAGATAACACTGGTAAGAGGATGCCAGAGTGGGAGGAGGTGGTTTGCTTGATTACTAGTATTTTAAAACAAGAAACTATCTCATAACGTAGAATTAAAAGAAAAGAAGAAGCTGGATAAAAATAGTAGATATATAGGTGGCACCTGCGGCTCAAAGGAGTAGGGCATCGGCCCCATATACCGGAGGTGGCGGGTTCAAACCCAGACCCGGCCAAAAACTGCAAAAAAAAAGATAGTAGATATAAATGAAGTTTATCTATACACAATGAAAAAAGACTGGATAGAAATACACTAATTGGGGGCGGCGCCTGTGGCTCAGTGAGTAGGCCACCAGCCCCATATACTGAGGGTGGTGGGTTCAAACTCTGCCCCGACCAAACTGCAACAAAAAATAGCTGGGTGTTGTGGTGGGCGCCTGTGTTCCCAGCTAATCGGGAGGCTGAGACAAGAGAATCGCCTAAGCCCAAGAGCTGGAGTTTACTGTGAGCTATAACACTACGGCACTCTACTGATGATGACAAAGTGAGAATGTGTCTCTAAAAAAAAAAAAGAAATACACCAGCTGACTGAGAGTGGCTGTTGCTAGGTGGTGGGCTTGAGGTTGGATTTTTCTTTTCTCCTTTATGCCTTTCAAACTTTATGGTCATGAACATGATTTGCAGCGGTGACAAACATTATTTTTATACTGGGCACACGAAACCTGTGGTTTGGGCCCCTGTGGGTAGGGCAGACTCCCCTCTCCTGCCCCTGAAGCTGGGGAGGGCCAGGCCCACCTCTCGGGAAGGGTGAGATCTGGGTCTGTGTCTCTCAGACTGGAGGATACCTCCTCTCTATTGTCTGGGTGTTAGGTCCAGATCTTGCCTGTCCCCTGGTCATGAGGTGGCAGGGCCCTGTGAGCCACCTGGCTGACTCACAGAGGAGCTGTGACCTAGGCACACACCCACCGGCAGCTGACTCCTTGCCGGGAAGTGGGCCAAGCACACACGGTGAAGCTTCCTGCACGTCCTTCCACCTGCCCACAGCTCTGCTGCTGAGTCAGGGTCCCCTGGGGAATAACTGCAGGATGTGGCAGCACAGGGAGAGGTGTGGTGGGCAGCCCCATGTCGAGGCAGGCTTTAAAGAGCGGCAAGAAACTCTGAGGAAATGCAGTGCCGCCTACATCCACCCCTCGAAGCGTGGGACGTTCCTCGCAGGGTCTCCTCTTAGACGCGTGCCCACCACGCGCTAGCCACCCCAGCCCTTCCTGACTCATGGCCTCCACTTATAGAGGCTGGAAGAGCTTCGGAGTCTGTCAGTGGGGACAGATCCTCTTGGCATTTTGGGCGGGACAGTTCTTCACATAACACTTCCACGCGTGGCAGCAGCCCCTCACATTAAATCATGGTGACAACCGAGATGACACCACACGTTTCCAAACTCCCCTGAGAGGTGCTGTGGACCAGGGTTGGCTGGCCACAGCTCCAGTCTGGAGAGGCAGGTGAGATTGAGGGAGTCCTTAGGTGAGCAGGCTTCCTAAGGAAAGACAAAGACTCCTCTCAGGAAGCCTGAGTCCTTTCCCTGAGCTCCAGGACCAATGTCAGCAATCACATACATCTGGGCTTTGTGAGGTGTGATACCAGAGCTGCTATTTTGCTGAAGGTGGGGATGCTGTGGTTACCTGCAGCCAACTGCATCCCCACGGCTACCTGTGAGGAAGCAGACACAGGCCAGTCACTTGCCCAACGTCCCTGCAGTGGAAAGGAGTGAGGCTGGATTCATACCCAGACAACCCAAAATTCTGCCCTGGCCCACTCCGGGTTTAAGTGCTAATTATTCCTGTGTCTACTGTTGAAAAAGGGCTACAGAAATATTTCCAGTCCTACATGTTCTTCCAGAAACTTTCCTAGTAATTAGTCAGGGCTTTGTGGCTGCCTCTCTCTCACCCTGTTGGGGTGGTTGACCCCTGAGCCCATCCACACATTGTGAGGAAGCCTGGGCCACACAGTAAGGCTGCCATGGACGTTCCAGCCAATGCCTGAGTCCTCTGCTGCTCCTTCTCCAGAATGGGTAGCTGCTACATGAGTGAGGGATCTTTGGGAGAACTCACACTGAGTCCTGTCTAAATTCTTGACCCACATGATCTGTAAACAGTTGTTTTACTGTCTTGAATAGGAGGCTACTAAAAGTTTGGACTTTGAGCTGGGAGCTGTGGGCAGCTGTGGATGCTTCTGACTGGGGAACTGTGTGACTGGGGCACTGGCCTCTCTGAATTCCTTTGCAGAACAGAGAAACAAGAGACAGGGAGGCCAACGGGGAGGCAACTGCACCTGCCCAGGCCCTTGTGAGGAGGGGTCTTAGGGCAGAGCAGAGGGGATAGGATGGGGTTAGAAGGTACAACAGAAAGGGCACAGAATGGCCCAATTATCCTGTTTCATCTCACCTTGGTCATCAACTTCAAAAGTCATTTTCCTTTTGGGAACTTAACTTTTTTTTTGAGACAAGAGTCCAACTCACAACAACCTCAAATTCTTGTGCTCAAGCCATCCTCCTGATTCAGCCTCCATAGAAGCTGAGACTATAGGTGTGCACCACGACTCCTGGCTAATTTGGAGCTTAACCTATAAAATGAATGAGACCAAAAAGAGGTTTTTTTTCCTGCATAAATTCTCCCCAGTGGCTAAGACCCAACCTGTGCCTTATTTCCCCAAGTTCAGCCCCTTTGGGGAAGGGGTGTCTGTCCCCTAAATTCTCTGATCTTACTCCCACCCCTCAAACACAGCCTCCTTGCCCTCATGTCCTGCTTGGTGTACCTTGTTGGTAATTCCCTTTTATTTTATGTAATACATATGTATCTCCTAGATCCTGTTTCCAATTCCCCCTCCCGGGGCACCTATGTAAGAGCTTCTGTCGAGTCTCCACCTATGAGGAGGAAGAGCTGGATCACCGATATGCTCATCTTTGACCTGACAAGCTGCCACCTTGGGCCCCTTCCGGCAGCCTCATCAATCTCCAGCGGCAGTGTTTAAGGGGTCCCATTTGGGTCTACATTTAGTAATATCGGCACTTTTTGTCGTCTTTTTTTTTTTTTTTGAGACAGACCCTCTGTCTGTCACCCCAGGTAGAGTGCCATGGTGTCATAGCTCACAGCAACCTCAAACTTGTGGGCTCAAGTGATCCTCCAGATTCAGCCTCCTGAGTAACTGGGACTATAGGTGCCCACCACAACACCCAGCTAATTTTTCTATTTTTTGTAGAGATAGGGTCTTGCTCTTTCTCAGTTTGATCTCAACTCCTGAGCTCAAGGGATCCTCCTCCCTCGACCTCCCCGAGTGCTGGAATTATAGACATGAGCCACCATGCCTGGCCTGTCTTCAATTTTTAATAATGTGAGTGGTGAAACATAATGGCTCCCTATTTTAATTTACATTTCTCTGATACCAGTGAGGTAGAGCCTCTTTTCATATGATTATTAGCCATATTGGGTTTTTGGCTTGTTCATAAGTTTTGCCAAATTTTCTGTTGGGTTGGTTGTCAATCTTCTTGGTTTGCAGAAGTCTTTTGTGCATTCTGGATATTGATTTCCTGCTGGTTCTATGCATTGCAAATGTTTCCTCCATGTGGCAGCTTTTCTTCACTTTGTTTATGACATTTTCTTCCATCCGAGTGCTTAGCTTCCAAGATTAGGCACGCTTAGGGCAGTGTGGCCATAGACACAGCAGTTTCTGTCGAACTGAAGATTTAAATGTCAATGTCATTAGACTTATCAATCTTTTCTTTTTTTTCTTTCTTTTTTTTTTTTTTGAGACAGAGTTTCACTTTGTCACCCTCAGTATAACAGTAAAGTGCTATGGCATCATAGCTCACAGCACTCTCAAACTCCTCAGTTCAAGTGATCCTCTTACCTCAGTCTCCTGAGTAATGAGGCTATAGGCGCCTGCCACAACGCTCACCCGTTTTTCTATTTTTAGTAGAGATGAGGTCTTCTTGCTTCTTGCTCAGCTGGTCTCAAACTCTTGACCTCAAGAGATACACCTGGCTCGACTTCCTCAAGTGCTGGGATTACAGGCAAGAGCCACTATGCCTGGCCTATCAATCTTTTCTTTATGGCTGATTTTTTTTTTTTTTTGAGACAGAGCCTCAAGCTGTCACCCTAGATAGAGTGCTGTGGCATCACAGCTTACAGCAACCTCCAATTCCTGGGCTCAAGCGAATCTCTTGCCTCTGCCTCCCAAGTCGCTGGGCTTATAGGCGCCTGCCACAACACCCAGCCATTTTTTGGTTGCAGCCGTCATTGTTGTTTGGTGGGCCCGGGCTGGATTCGAACCCGCCAGCTCAGGTGTATGTGGCTGGCGCCTTAGCCCGTTGAGCCACAAGCGCCAAGCCGGGCTGATGTTTTTTGTGCCTGAGATATATTCTTCCCTATCAAGAGGCTGGAGGGGGCTTTGGGAGGTGTTGGGCAGGTCCTGTTTGCTGATCCAGCTGCTAGGTTCACAGCCGGCTTCACTTTGTCAAAATGTATCAACTGCACACTTAAGACTTGTGTACTTTCTTTATACATGTTGTAATTAAATATTTTGTAAAAAAAAAAAAATGTACTTAAAAAAGAAATTATTCCTTACTCCAAGGTCATAAAAATATTCTCCTGGGCGTCACCTGTGGCTCAAAGGAGTAGGGCGCTGGCCCCATAAGCCAGAGGTGGCGGGTTCAAACCCAGCCCTGGCCAAAAACCACCAAAAAATAAATAAATAAATAAATAAAAAGTCTTCTGTATTTTCTTTTAAATGTGTTAAAATTTTGTTGCTCACACAGAAGCCCTGAATCCACCTGGAGTTGTGTGTGGTGTTCATTGGGATCTAATTTTACTTTCTCTATATGGAACTCCACTTGTCCCCACACCAGTTATGAAAGAGTCTGTTTCCCCGCTGGCAGGCAAATTCTCATTTGTACACAGTTCTGTCTCTGAGTTCCTGTTCTGTCTATTTCCTTTCTTTTTAGCCTGATGGCAAAACCATTCTGTCTTAATTTCTTGAAAAATTTTTCATGTCCGGGCAGCACCTGTGACTCAAGGAGTAGAGTGCCGGCCCCATATACCGGAGGTGGTGGGTTCAAACCTGGCCCTGGCCAAAAACTGCAAAAAAAAAAAAAAAAAAAGTTTCCTTGTCTGGAGGTGGGACCCATAGGAGGATTTTAGGATGAGAAATGGTTGGGGTGAGGCTGTGAGGAGGTCATTCTGATGAGATAAGAATGAGTTTCAGAGGCGAAGGCCACAGGGTCAGGAGTCGGTCAAGGGCTGTGGTGGTGTCCAGGCACCACAGCTTGGCCAGGCGGAGGCTGGGCCAAGGGTCGTGCAGCCGCTGGGGGTCAAGAAGGCAGGACTGACCAAGGATTGGACATGGGGTGAACCAAAGCTGGGATCACAGATGACCCCTGCAAAGGAGCTGGGGGTGGTGTGGAGCTGTTTGCTGAGATGGGCGGCCTGGCAGGCGCACTCAGAAAGTGCCAGTGCCACACCGTCTGGGTGTCTGAATGAGTGAGGGAGGGCAGAGTGTGGAAACCGTCCACCTCCTGCGGCCCTTACTCTGAGTCCTTGGGAGATTTGCAGGCCCCTCCTTGTTTCACATGGATAGTTGTTCCAGTGGGTTTGTGTCACATCCTCCAGCAGCACTGTCATTGCCGGGGGCATCTTCCCTGTCCGTGCAGCAGCACCAATCCCCTCACCAGCCGGGAGGGGTCACTGGGCCCCCCAGATTCTTGGTCCCAGGCCATAGGCTCATGAAGGGCCTTCACTGCCCTGGGCCCGAGGCTGCAGGTCTGGCCCTATCATCACCCTGCTCCTCAGTTAGGCAGCCTAGGTGAGTCTCCATGTCAGTTGTGGAGTTCGTGCTCCAAAATCGTTGTTTGCCAACAAGAAGAGAAGAGCCTCAGGCCTCCCCTGGGCAAGACAGTGGCGCCACTGTGGAGAAGCTCAGGGCCACAGAGGCCATGCCTGGGCTGGGCTCAGATTGGGGCACATTGTACCAGGTCCAGCTCTGTGTACAGCCAGCCTGTTTGTCCTTTGCAGCCATGTGAAAGTGTGCATGCTGCACCGAGTTGAGTCACTTCTCTGAGCAAGTCTTTGGCAGAGGCTGGGTTTTCGGCCAGGCACTGGGTGGCCTCTGTACTGGTCTGTGTTTACCCTGTGGGCAGCCCCTGGTGGCCTGGCAGGCCAACTCTCTGGGGTGGGGAACAGGCTTCCTCCAGCCACTCATTGAGTCCGGGAACTTTTTTTTTTTTTTTTTTTTTGAGGCAGAGTCTCACTGTCTCCCTGGAAAGAGCACCATGGTGTCATAGCTCACAGCACCCTCAAACTCTTGGGCTCAAGCCATCCTCTTGCCTTAGCTTCCTGGGTAGCTAGGACTCCAGGTGCCCACCACAGCGCCCAGCTAGTTTTTTTATTTTTAGTAGAGATGGGGTCTCGCTCCTGCTCAGGGTGTTCTCAAACTCCTCAGCTCAGGCAATCCTCTTGCTTTAAACTCCCAGAGGGCTAGGATTACAGGTGTGAGCCACTGCGCTTGGCACTAGGAACTATTTTTAAGCTCCTCTGTGAGTGGCAACCAGGCCAGGTCACTAGGAGGGCTGAGGAGAGAGAGAGGAGGGCCCCTGGGTTCCCAGACACACATACCAGGACATGCGCAGGGCCAGGGGAGGGAGAGAAGGGCGGGAGGACTGAGGAGGGGGTGCAGCCCTGTCTACCTGGGAGTCTCTAGCCTGAGGCACTCTGCAGCCTCCCACAACCTTGACCAGAGGTGACCTTCAGAGTGGGGCTGCCCCTAAAGAAGGGCAGAAGAAAGGGTCTCTATCAAGTGCCTGCTTCATGCCAGGCCCTCAGTGGGCTTTTTCTCTCAGCGCCATCTGTCAGCTGAGGGGCCTTGGGTTAGTGCCATTACCTCCTAGATGTTACATCTTCATCTGCCTCACCTTCCTCATCTGACCTGGGGACCAAGCGCAAAGGTACAAGCAAGGGCAGAGACCAGCAGCGGCTTTCACTTCCGTAAATAATAGCATGATCAGGCGGCACCTGTAGCTCAGTGGATAGGGTGCCGGCCCCATATACCAAGGGTGGTGGGTTCGAACCCTAGCCCCGGCCAACCTATAACAAAAAAATAGCCAGGCGTTGTGGCTGGCACCTGTAGTCCCAGCTACTTGGGAGGCTGAGGCAAGAGAATCACCTAAGTCCAGGAGTTGGAGGTTGCTGGGAGCTGTGACGCCACAGCAGGTTACGGTGGACGTCAAATTGTAGGGGGGGCCTGTAGTCCCGGCTACTTGGGAGGCTAAGGCAAAAGAATAGCTTAAGCCCAAGAGTTTGAGATTGCTGTGAGCTGTGAGACATTTGTTGCTTTTTGTTTTTTTGAGACAGAGCCTCAAGCTGTTTCCCTGGATAGAGTGCTGGGGCATCACAGCTCACAGCAACCTCTAACTCCTGGACTCAAGGGAGTCTCCTGCCTCCACCTCCCACGTAGCTGGGACCACAGGCACCCGCCACTGGTGGGCCATTTTTTGGTTGCAGCTGTCATTGTTGTTTGGCGGCCCGGGCTGGATTCGAACCCGCCAGCTCAGGTGTACGTGGCTGGTGCCTTAGCTGCTTGAGCCACAGGCACCGAGCCTATTATTATTATTTTAGACAGAGTCTCACTATGTCACCCTTGGTAAGGTGCTGTGGTGTTGATGGAGGACAAGGCGGCCCTACTTCCTGCCCCGTTGGTCCTGGTGGTGCTGATGCTGTGGCAGATGGAGGAACCAGCTTGCTGGAAGAGCTGGACACCTACGGGGAAGACACTGGCGCCCTGCTGTCTCCTTCCCGCCCTCTTCTGGCTAGTACATTTCACGGATGGCACCTTGCTGTCTCCTCCTCATGCACATCTGACTGGCCAATGTCATGTCAGTTTCCAGGGCCTGGGTCTTCTTTGGGCAGCTGGCTGAGAAGACCCACGCCCTAAGAAGTTCGGCAAAACAATCCCCGGGACTACATAAACCCCTGAGCAGAGAGCTCAGACACAGACCTTGGCTGGACCTCAGAGAGGGAACAGAAGCGCTTGTTCCCCTCCAACACAGACCTCAGCTGGACCTCGGAAAGGGAGCAGGAGAGCTTGTTCCCCTCCTGGGTCCTCTCTGCCTAGAGGTTTGGTTTTTCCCAAAAGTACTTGTACTTGTTCCCTGTAAATAAATCCTGACTTACCACTCCTCCTGTGGCCCATCAATTCCTTTTTCGAATCGCAGAGACCAAGAATCTGAAATTCTGGCATCAGTGTCACAGCTCACAGCAACCTCTAACTCCTGGGCTTAGGTGATTCTCTTGCCTCAGCCTCCCAAGTATCTGAGACCACAGGCGCCCGCTACAACGCCCAGCTGTTTTTTGGTTTTGCAGTTCAACCGAGGCCAGGTTTGAACCCGCCACCTTCAGTATATGGCGCCGGCGTCCCACTCGCTGAGCCACAGGCGCCGCCCAGTCATGATTTTTTTTTAAAGTAAGCCAAACTTGAGACAGTCATGATTTTGCCTCTTTTGAAAAGTATCTTTTAAAAGGATGTCAGTAAGGCTCAGCAAGGAGAGGGCACGTGGGTGGCAGCTAGGAGGCCTGCTCCCAGCACAGCCACTGACAGACAAGGTGGGACTCAAACCCTTATGGCTTATGGGGAGAGGACCACTGGGAGCTGCCAGAGGGGAAAGGCCGGAAGAAGCCAGAGGAAAATGAAAAAATGGTGGTGATCAATTGCTAGCTGTTGACACAACCAGGGATTTCAGACGAGGAATTGCCATCTGGTTTGTGAATTTGCAGCAGAGTTAAATCTACCTTCTGACCATGCAATAGCAATGCCACTCCTTGCCGCCTCAGGGGCTGGCACTGGGCAGGACCACTTTGTTGCAGGGGTTAACCCTGCTCACAGACACAGGCATGACTCACAGAGAGCATTGCTAGTCCTAGGCACAAGAGCACTTATATCAATTAGCTAAAAAATTCCTGAAAAGCTAAAAAAAAAAAAAGAAAAAGAGGCCCTACTCTCTCCATCTAAGATCTTGCGCAGTGCAAGCGGTAGTGGGAGGAAGCCGACTCTGCCTGTGGTGGCCTGTCCCCGGGTGAGCGTTGGCCTGCTCCCTGTTGAGCAGGGGCCTGGCCCCTGGCTCTGGAAGGAAGGAGCTCATTTCTCTTCCTCTTCCTTCTTGTCTGTGTGCTACAGGGGCTCCTGGAAAAGGCTAACGGCAAAACCCTATTTGTCATCTTCAAGGACAGGCCCTGAGTGGGGGCCCCTCAGCCAGTCACTTTGTTCCTTGAGGGTCTGACTGTGTGGATGTGGAGCTGGCAGGTGCTCGTGCTGCAAGTGCTCTGGGCCACTGTGCTGTGCTAGATGCTGAGCTGGGCGCTGGGGACACGGCAGTGACCCGGACATGCTCTAGTCTGTGGAGCTCCTGCTGACTGGAGGAGTCAGGGCCGGGACTGGGGCCCAGGGGAAGCCCCAGGGGCTGTCCCTGCAGCTGAGTGGCCAGAAAGGGGAAGAAAATGATGGTCCCATCACAGAAGATGCTCTGAAGGATGCCTAGGAATGCAGGGGCGAGAAGGGAACCATTTCCCTGGGATTGAGTGGCCAGCGAGCTGTCCCTGAACCCCCAGGCCTCCACAGGACTCCTGCCTTAGTATCTTCCCCGGAAGGGAGCCTGGCAGGACCCCTTGCTCCCCTAGATCTGCTTCCTCTACAATCTGCCCAGATCAGCTTTGAACCCAGGCCTGGGGCCCAGCTCTCCCTCTGCCAGTAAAAAAGCTCTCCCAGTAAGAAAGCCAGTTGGTGGCTGCTCTAGGGACCTGCTGGCTCTGGCTCCAGCTTGGGTTAGCCCCATGTGAGGAGCCCTCTTCAAACAGCCACCTCCTAGCATAAGCCTAGAGTCCTATCTGTGGAGCTGGGAGCCCGACTTCAGGGGACTTACCTTCCACACCCCCATGCAGAGGGACGGAGGCAGGCAGGGCAGTCAGCACAGTGTGGCTGGTCTTAGGGAAAGACAGAAGGAATCTGACTGCCCAATAAGACTGGACTGGAGATCAGAGTGCTGGGAGCTCTCTGGAGTATGCTCATAGATTGGGGAATAGTTCCTGTGCCCCCGTGTGGGTGCTTTGCTTATTTTGTGCCCTTAGAAACTACCACAGAGGCCTCAGCGGAGCACCCCGTGTGATTCAGCTCTGCACTGCTGTGTCCTACTCCAAACTCTGGTGCTGGGGCAGAGGAAGATGGAGAAGGGAAAGCCTTGGAGCCTGGTGGGCCTGCCAATCCCAGATGTGTAGCCTTCCGAGACCCCTTCTGCATGCCTTGCCTCAGTTTCTTTATCTGAAAAATGGGGAAAATGTAGGTACCTACCTTGCTGGTGAGAGCAGCTGGTATACAGAGTAGGTGGGCAACATAGATGAATGTGACTTAAATTTTGTCCATGGGTCTTTTCACAAGATGGCGCCGAAAGCGAAGAAGGAAGCTCCTGCCCCTCCCAAAGCCGAAGCCAAAGCAAAGGCATTGAAGGCCAAGAAGGCAGTGCTAAAAGGCATCCACAGCCACAAAAAAAAGAAGATCCGTACATCAC